>JADLZK010000994.1:0-123502 GCA_015847255.1 Hyparrhenia diplandra
AGCTCCTTCTTCAACCTCCGTGATGGCCCCAACTTCATCCTTGATCGCCGATGTGAGTGCCTCCACGGGCTCAACGGGACATTTCAACCACCCCTTTCGCGGTCCTGTCCACCCGGTGTATGCATCCTAGACGCTTCGCGAGCCTCCATATACCGGTGGCCAAGTCAGTCTTCTTCCTTCACCGGTGACGATAGTGCCTAGTGATCCAGATGAAGATGCAAGTCTTTGTAAAACAGGTCTTCTTTTCGAGAACCTATATGTAACTTGGCTGCTGTTTTATTATACTACGTGTGTTCTTGTTAAAAAAAAACGGAGGAGCTGGCTTTTATATACCTCTAACCATGTTATGTGTGTTAATGGGAACTCAAAGGCCTTATGCACTCAGCATCAGCCACTGGAGCTCCCATGCCCATTCATGGCAGCTTAGAGAAAAATAGAAAAGCGTTGAATGTGATGAGTAACCGGATGTTTTAAGCTCGTCTTTTTATTGCTTTGGGGTTGATGAACGACCAAAGTACGAATAATGCAAAAAAATATGCTTACTTTTGCTTTTGTAAGAGAAAACACGCACGAGGCACGATTTCAAGTTTTTCGCTTCAGTAAAATATAAGAGCCCCTTTTTGGAACATAAGGATTTTATAAGAACAAGTTGAGAAACAGTTCATTTTTCCAAGAAAAAAAAAACACTGGAAGTAGAAAAACGAATAATGCCGGTATTTTAGATGCATCCGCTACCCAGCTTGCACTGCCCTGACCGTCAATTGTTCATGCAGCAAGCTCTAGGATGAAGATGCCAGAATAGCCATGAAGCATTGCCAAAATAGCAGTTTATGCCTTTTTTCTGGTAAACTTTCTTAGTGACATGTAACTCCCGAAAGATTCTAGCTATACAAAAAGGAAGGATGTCGAGGGCCACTTCCTTCAGTGAAGGCATTTCCTCTTGTTGATGCATGCAGATGTAGCTGCCAGACGATGCTTTTCTCAGGACCTTCCAAGGTTCAGGGTAACACCTGCCAGATAACAGTGGTTTGGCACAATAAGATTTCTAGGCTTGGTTTGCACAAAGTGAATGTAGTCTTTGTGCCATCACAAATCGTGCTACAAGGTCATGTTTTGTTTCAGTCAGAACTACAGTTAGCCACATAATTTAGGGTCCTCTGCGAAGTGTGACAGGCGAGGCCTTCACAAGTTTTGAATGCCATAATAATTAACTTTTCATTGTCAACGGCTTTGACTAATTCTGAAACGATATGACTAATCGTGAAATGATATCTACAAAATTCTGGGTTCAAACGCTTTATGCATATGAAGCATCTCTAACTATCTAGGAATCTATGCAGCCGGCCTTATGTAAATGCATGTTATGCTAGATTTGGGGAAGTCCAATTGTAACAGGCAGAGGATCAGAATGCAAACCTGAAAAGGGTTCCCCCTTTAGCTCCCTTGAAATTGTGAATATAGTAAACTGTGTCCAGCTTCGGGAGAAATGTTTTGGAAAGCTCTGCAAGTTTTGGGTAGAAGAACGATGGATAGTCTTGGCTAGTCAAGGAAAGGAATTAGAGTTCACAAGCATAAATGTTTAGGTATAATCAGAACAGAGAACTTTTCTGCTGACGAAAGTGGTTCTCAGTGCAAGATGTTCCCATAATAGAAATGTAGAACAGCACGATTAACATAAGAAGCAAACATTAACTAATGCATAAGCTAGTCTTCATATATGCAGAAGGATACAGCCACTTCTAATTCGATCTAATTCTCCATTGAATATTATCAATTTCCGGTTGGTCCCAACTACTGCTTCCTTGTAAAGTTCTTCGACCACAAGCATTTCTGTAAGCCACCATATGTTACTAAAAACTAAAAAGGAAATCTCAAGTTTCATAGATCAGTACTAATGGAAGGGATATCTCAAACTCGCAAAAAAGAGAGAATGCAAACCATTGACATTGAAGTAAGGATAAGCCACAAGGAATGTCTCATCTTCTGGTTTGACACGATCTGCCATTTTGACTTTTGTTGTAAAACCAAAATCTTCAAATAAGGATGGTTTTGTAAGATAATCTAGCTTCAGCGAACATCCTTCAAAGGCTGATTGTCTTGCAAAAGAAACCTCATTTGCCTCAGGGAAGAACTGAAACATGTGAGATATGAACAATGGGATCAACCAAGAGTTGGGGCATAACTAGTACATATAGTTGTACAAATCTCTTATAAAAGTTGCCAAGGGCAAACCATGAATAGCTCTGTTTTTTTGCTATTCAAGCACTTTCTAAATGATGCAGTAATTATTCACAAATATACATATTAATGACTAGGAAATTCTGATAAGGACATACTACTCTGGTTCGAGTTGCTTTCTCTGCAGGTACAAAGTTTATCACAAAATTCTCTAATGAGAAGCATGCTTCCAGTCATCTCATTTCCTCCTTCGCCATCACCTAAAAGTAAGAATAGAAACAAAGTAGAGCGTTTTCACCAAAGTAGAACCAATACACCCTCCAAATTAAAATATAAGTCACTTTATATTTTCATACTTTTAAAGTGTAAATCATCATAGAGTTTCTAGGCAACTGTCTATAATTATTTTCACCCTTATGCCTTTCCTAACTGAATGGTATCACCTATCATGATAGGGGTATCTATCGCAATGTGTCATAAGTGCGGGGCATTACAGTCATTCAATTCTATTTGGGTCATATGCACAGGTCTAAATGACTTATGTTCAGAATCAGAGTAGGTACAGAAAAGTTTTTTTTTCCTCGAACACGCAGGACAGCTGCGTATCATTATAATTATATTAATAAGAGAACAAAAACACAGGAAAGATCCCTTACAAAAACCCACACCAAAACCTAGATATCAAAAACAACAAACGTGCCCTTTACAACAATAGACTGACACGGCCACAACATAAACACAGGCCGCTCAAGCATCCTGCGCCATAAGGGCCAAGAGAAAGTTAACATCTTGTGCTCTAGACAAACCCCAAAGATGTAAAGTACACAAAAGGTCATCAAACTCGAACCTGGCACAGTTTGTAGTCCAGCTGTAGGGAACTCGATTTCCTGTATATGTTGCATCACAGCCTCTTAATAGTTGACACACACAAAAATAAAAGAATTTAATTAAATGATCAGAGGCAGACCAGTAGCTGTTTTCCATCCTTAAAAGCTGATTCAGCAGCTCCTTTAGCCTGAAATCACTACAGGTGTATCCCATTAGTCATCCAATTATTTAGTTTATTTTCAAATTTTCAAAATAAGCATGGCTCAAAGTGCGAACAATTGCTGTCATCTGAAAGGTACAGGAGAAATGAAGGGGTAGAGGGGAAACAGCAATGGTGGAAATTTGTAGCATGCGGACGGCAGCAGGAACGGTGGCTTATGTGATGCCAAATAACAAGGTACTGTCTAGGGTGAAGGTTTGAAGACTGGGAAAAGGGCAAGATCGCTCTTGTTGGCATGGGATCTGTCCTGAATGCCAGGAGACCCTTATCAGCCTTGTTCTAAACTTGGTTTATTCCATTACTTGATTCCCAATAGAGTACATGGGTCCCTTTATATAGGGAGGACCAACTTGACACAGGGATGAATGACTCGACACATAAGAAACTAACTTTTACTACTATAGTCCAGCCATATCACTATCTCTAATTTTTCTAACAAACCTCATCACTTTCTTAACTAGAAAATCAAGGTCAGATGTTTGATTTGGGAATTATTGGTGCGGACGCATCCTGCCCAAAATATTTGCCATCAATGACGCCATAATTTCATTGCCAAATTCTGGAAATTCCACACTATTGATCCCAGGCAACTTAACCAGTTTACTCCCAACGCAAGGTCATATCCTGAATGGTATAGTGTAACAATCAATATTCTTTTTTTGTATTGATTGTTAACTGTATATTGCAACATATCCCCACATTTGATATTTGATCTCTATTAGCCACTGTGCTCTGATGATGTTTGCAAGTTTAATAGTTGAGCCATGTATGAATTTATAAAGTTGTGAGCTAATCTGAATCCAATAATGTTTGGCCATTAATAGAAACATTGAAGTCCATGGACGGACTGGAGCTTATTTCCGTTACAGCATGTACTGTGATTTGTATTTGTCCATCCGGTAATTGAATTTTGTTGTAATTGTTCTTTTCAGTGGTATTGTTGGTCCCGCCTGTTGTACTGTTGTGCCAAAGAAAGTTATTGGCATAGGCATGGAGCATGGGGATTAAACCAGAGGGGGGAGGGGGGGATGTTTAATACAAATCAATGATAGGAAAATTTGCTGCTTATCTTCTCTTATTATGAGTTAGTAGTGGTTGTGTTCAGCAAAGGAAACACAGGAATCTATCAAGTATGTACCAGCATTGTTTTCCTCTTATCTCATGGAACAAGTACATGGCAGAAAAGTCTTCATAAAGACAAGGGCGGGACTGCCCAGATTCGCCTCCAAGAGCTTCGCCGGTGGCCATATCCAAGTCTGGCGGCTGGTGAAATTTCAGTTCCAATCGTAGCAGATCTGATAATCTAGCCATGTAAAGCACAGCTTGTGCTGGTCAAAGGTTGTGTGCTCTTGCTGATTGATGACAAGAAGGGAGAGGCTGGTTGAGCCAAAGGCAGAGGGAGAACTCCATAACTCTGCTTTATCATTCACTGATAGCTCCCTCTATATGTATGGAGGGGGAAGACTTGACCCTAAGACTTCTAATAGATTGATTACAACTAGAATCTAATCTAACTACAGCTCAAAAAATAAACCTAAGGCCTATTCCGTAAATCATTTATTTTCTAAACCTGACACTCAGATTTTTCTCTCCTTCGTTGTTTTCTTTCGACTATAGCAATATCCTACCTTTATTTGACTTGTTCCTAACTTAACTTCCTGCATGGACCTGGGCACCTCGCCCATGGCCATAAAAATTCCCATAACAGTTTGTCATTTGATAATTAAATAGCAGTCAGTACATCTAAAAGAAATTGCAGTCAAATAACTTGCCTTCTTTGAAGACACAAATTATAAATGAAAAGTTAAGTGGGGTCCCTACCCCCAGTTGAGTTCCCCGCAAAGAGGCACATCCTTGCAAAGCAACTAATATAGGCGTGCAAAACTGGCAGTGTATCACAGTATCAAGCAAGCGCCAAGAAGCTAGCAATTTTCAAGAAGTTTGAGTTCTCCACCGATTACCTGAATCAGAAGTTCTGTGTAATCACTTGGGAACTTTATATCAGACACATTGCGAGAGCCTGGGTCTCCAGTGACAGCACGAACTTGGAACCCATTTCTCAAATTTCTGCTTGCCACAGTGAACATACCACCAGTGCCATTGCCATTGCTGATTGTAGCAGGTATCCAATTAGAGGCCTTTAAGAAACCAAGAAAAAGAATGAGAAAGGCTAAAAAACAAAGAGTAAGCAAATAACAAAATATATAGTTTGCCTAGGACAGTGTACTTTTTTATTGAGAAAGGAAGTTTTGGAGGTAACTGGAGGGTTAGCCATGGATCCATAACTGGTTGCCATGGCCATGGAAAATGTGTGGATGGATATGTGAAAGGGGACTGAGGTGGGGAGGAGTGGGGGTGAGAGAAAGAGGTCTGCAAATATTAAACGGAAAGTGGATAGCAATCTGTTGTGGGGCCTTACTGTGTGGTCTCCAGTTGCTTTGGTTGGGACCATCTTGTCTGTTAGGACAGTTACATGATTGTGTGAACATGCTTCTCAGTGCATAAAAGAAGTAGACTTTTCCCCTACCCTGCATATTTTAAAATAATCATTAATTAGGATACAAGTAACAGCCTCTCAGAAAAAAAAAAATATATTAGCTGAAAAGAAAATGCAATTGGTACTGTTTCTTAAGATGGAAAATCAATTCCATTAACCACTGACTTGCAAAATTTCGGCTGTACTTGTATTCTTTCTTTAGAGTTCATTTTATTTCTTGTCTGGCCCTGCATCAACATGAGAACCAAGATCCTAAGCTGGTTTTCTGCTTCCTCTCCCATAAACTCAGCACAACTTCCATAGCTGTTAAGTACCGCCATTACACCTCAACTCTTCTAACTGTGATGTCACTAGCAAGCACATACTGCTTTGCATTTGAAGAGGGAATAAGCTCCAATGCTCCATCTTCATCCATCCTCTAGCAGGTCAGGTACATTGTGTCTAGTTTAACATCAGGCCTTTTGATATTGCACCTCAAAAGTAAACTATTCTGGAGTAACTTCCATAAGAACATTTTTGAAATTATGTATTGACTGTATGTTCCATATACAAAAAAACACTGAACAGTAGAATTATCAGTGTGTCTTGAAGATGAAGCATTTCTCTCTGCCCTCTGATCCTGCACTTGTATGCCTAATTTGTATGCAACTTAACTGAAAAAAAAAAATACCCTTCAGTCAGGCAGACAAGCAATCATCTTGCATGGACAAATTTGTTCAGGCTCATCTTCAGAGAAAATATCAATCACCAACTCTGAATCTCAATGGCCAAAAGTATGATAAATGAAAGGGTCTGGTTTGAGGGTCCATTACCTCACATTGACTTACTTATCCAGCCACCAGGGTTCCAAAGGATGCCACCATCATGCTGTTTTTAATTCCTTGATTGTGATCTTGAAGGAATCCACAAGAGAAGACTGAGCTCCAGCAAACCGCCATTGTGTGATTCACCAAGTATCATTGTTTGAAACTTGAATCCATGTGATTGTGAATAATCTCAAAGAAAACATCTGAATTCCTTTTGGTAACCATGTCAAAGGATGTTGCCCTTTAACTTGCCTCTTCTATCAAAATGGAAAGATTATCAACTTCTTGGCATATGTGCTCAATCAAAGGATGTGCGTTGTCATTTGATGAGAAGGAAACAGTGTCCCCCTTCAGCTCAATCCAACTACACCCAGTCTCCTTCTTCAACCCCTGTTCTTTCATGAGACCTCTAACACTAGCAGCACTGCTCCACATCCCTTTAGCAGCATATATGTTTGACAAGAGTGTATACATTCCTCCATCAGAAGGTCTCGACTGAAGAACATTTTTTGCTACGAGTTCCCCAAGCTGGATATTCCCATGAGCATTGCATGAACTAAACAGTGTCTCCCATGCATTTATTTGAAGGTTGGAAGGGATTTTTGTGGTAAAATTATAAGCCTGGTGTACAAAACCTGATCTTCCTAAGAGATCAACCATGCATGAATAGTGATCAGATCTTGGAATCAAGTTCCAATCTTGTTGCATACTTCTAAAATAGTGGCAGCCTTCATATAGATAGCCTTTGTGTGCGCAAGCAGACAACACACTCAGAAACGTTGCATGATCTGGGCTAAACCCATCTTTGGTCATCCTGTCAAAAAGTGACAGAGCTTCAGCAGCTAGGCCATGATAAGCATATGTCGCAATCATGGCATTCCATGTCACTGTATCCCGTTGCACAATCAGGTCAAAAACTTGGGAAGCTTCAGTAATTAGCCCACACTTGGAGTACATGGATATTAATGAGCTCATCACCAAAGCATCATGCTCAAAGCCAGTTTTGATCGTGCAAACGTGCGCCATTCTTCCACACCCGAGAGCAGCAAGAGAGGCACAGATAGAAATAACCACACTCCATGTGGCCTGGTCCGGTCTATATCCTCCTCGGATCATTTCGGACAGCAAACTTAGTGCTCCTTCATCTTTGTACCCAGAGATCAATGTGTTCCATGATGCCTCATCTTTCTCTGGCATTCTCCTAAACCAGGTAGTGGCACTATCCATGTCTCCTTGTTGGACGTATCCTTGTAACATTGTATTCCATGATACCAGATCTCTATCAGGCATGTCAGCAAACAATCTCAATGCATCATCCAACCTCTCACTCGCCACAAAACCACTCATCATTGTGTTCCAAGCAAGGACATCACGATCAGGCATGTCCTGGAATACCTTCCATGCAGCATCAACATCGCCATTCTGTAAATACCCACGCACAATGGCTGTCCAAGATACAGTATCCTTTTCAGGCATCTCATCAAAGAGTCTCCGTGCTACCTGCATCATCCTAGCCCGTGTGTAACCTGTGATCATGGCGTTCCAAGAAACAAGGTCCGGTCTCTGCATCCGACCAAACAGCTCCTCTGCATCCTTCATGTAACCATGTTCAGCATAACCAGACAACAAGGCATTACACACTGAGGTCGCCGGCGAAGGCACACGTCCAAAGATCTCCCTCGCTTCACGGACGCGTTTCCTCTTCATATACCCAGAGATCATCATGAGCCACGACACATCATTCCGCACCGGCATCACGTCAAACAGCTCCCGTGCCCTGTCGACCATCCCATTCCGCAGGTAGCCCGACATCATCGCGTTCCATGAGACCACGTTCCTGTCAGGCATCCGGTCGAACAGCTCCCTGGCCTCGGCCACCCTCCCGCGCCGCGCGTAGCCCGTCAGCAGCGCAGCCCACGAGACCGAGTTCCTGAACGGCATCGCGTCGAACACCCCACGGGCGTCGGCGAGCATCCCGTTCCTGACCAGGCCCGAGATCATGCAGTTCCACGTGAACACGTTCCGCTCGGACATTTCGTCGAACACCCGGCGCGCCGCCCCCACCCTGCCGGCGCGGAAATGCGCCATGATGGCATGGTTCCATCGGCCGATATCCCCGGCGTGACGGGGAGGCAGTGGCGGGCAGCGGCGCGCGGGTGTATAAGCCGTGGAGCAGAAGCGAGGGGCGGGGGGGCCAGCGGCGCAGACGCGGAAGGTTCTGGAACGTTCCTAGCATATTCGGATTCGGAAGCCTCATCAGAGTGGAAGCGGCCGGATAGGGAAGCGGTTGTGTTGTGCTGTTCTGTTCTGTTCTCCATCAGATGCGAGGTGCACCGTTGGATCTGTTATTAACGGCCGTGATCGAGCGCACACGTGGCAAAATGGATCCACTCCGGTCGCGGTCAAACTGCAGTTGGAAGGAGCCCACTCCACAGCAGCTTGCGGTTGCGGGCATGCGGCGGCGCCTCTAGCTCGCGGCCGCAGATCGGCGCCGGCGCCGGCGGGTGGAAGCGACCCAGGGCCATGAAGCACCCGCCGCAGCGCGACGAGGAGCCGTCCCCGTCCCCTCCGCCACAGCGGCGTCCGCGCGGGTTCGCCTCCGCCTCCGCCTCCGCTGCCGCGCTGGCGGCGGGGGTTCGCCGTCGCCGCGGAGGCGAGGCGAGCGGGAGCGGGAGCGGGAGAAGGAGCGTACGAAGCTGCGGGAGCGGCACCGGCGCGCCATCACTAGCCGCATGCTGGCCGGGCTCCGGCAGCATGGTAACTTCCCGCCCCCCGCCCGCGCCGACATGAACGACGTCCTCGCCGCCCTCGCCCGCGCCGCCGGCTGGACTGTGCAACCCGACGGCACCACCTTCCGCTCCTCTAACCAACCACTCCTGCCTCCGCTTCCTCCCCAGCTGGTTCGTGCACCTTCTCCCAACTCTCCTGCGTTGCCTCTGTTTACTACTTTTGTCTCGCAAAAATTACTAGACACTGCATGCTAATTATATCACTGTGCTAGCCTTCTACTTATAATCAATGTATGGTGCCAGTGTATAAATTTCACAGGAAAGCTTTAGCGTTGCTAGTTCCTAACGGACTTTAGTTGGTGCTACTTGCAGCAGGGAGCGTTTCAGGTTGCTTCTGTGGAAACCCCAGCTTTGCTCAACACTCTGAGCAGCTGTGCCATCGGAACACCGCTAGATTCTCAAGCGTCAGCCCTACAAACAGATGACAGTCTGTCACCATCATCACTGGACTCAGTTGTGGCAGACCGAAGCATAAAGACCGAGAACTATGGGAATTCCAGTTCAGTTAGCTCTCTCAACTGTGTGGACAGTGATCAGGTGACCTACATCTTGTGTTGGAATAAGCCCGTTGTGCTGATATGTCACGAATTACTTGTCATTACTGCAACAACCTCCTTCGTGTTGCTCAAGCAACTGATTTTGTACTTCTTGTATATCTTCCCTGTCATGTACATCAAATGGAAACGATATTTGTTTAGACATTAAATGATAAGATGGTACTTTCTTTACAATAGCTTGGGGTTTATGTGTTCCTTCCATTTGTGAGCCACTGTCGTGGCCATATTAGTGCTCACAATGTTCTAGTTCCAGCTCGCAGTAGTGTTCTAGTCACATCATACAACAATTTCTGTAGCACCTTTCCATTATTAGTTACTACACTAGACTGACAATGTTTCTCTGACTGTTCAATCTGTAGCAGTTAATGAGATCATCAGTATTCTTCCCCGGTGATTACACAAAAACTCCATATATACCAGTTTATGCTTCTCTGCCTGTAAGTTCCCAGCAGACTCCTTAGTCCTTGATTTGATGTCTGATGTGATAATTGGGTGGTGTAAAATTGTTTATTTTTTATCTTCAACTAACGACTGTCAATATATAAAATGGTTGCATACTAAGTTTGTATTGTCTTGTCAGAGTTAAACTTTTTACTGGATTTGCTTGTGGTTTTAAAATAAATCTTGAAACTGAAAAGGCAAGGATTATTCTTATCAGACATCTGTTCTCAAAATTTCCATATTTGCAGCCTATTCCAATCCCTTGCTTTTAATGTTTACTGCAGATGGGCATTGTTAATAGTCACTGCCAATTAGTTGACCCAGAGAGTGTACGCGCTGAACTAAGGCATCTGAAGTCTCTGAACGTGGATGGGGTTATTGTTGACTGTTGGTGGGGGATTGTGGAAGCCTGGACTCCTCGGAAGTATGAATGGTCTGGTTACAGGGACCTTTTTGGTATAATTAAAGAGTTCAAGCTGAAAGTTCAGGTTAGACATACCTTTCTAAATTTAACATGCATTATTAGTACTCATTTTGAAGTTCAGTTCTGGATACAAGGCATATATTAAAGATGATTGGTTGTATCATTGTATGCTTAATGTCCTAACTCCTATAAACTACAAAGGGCATATTCTAACAAACTATGCAAACATAAGGGACTTTGATTCTTCGAATATAATAAGAATTATGAGTTTATGACCTCCAATTTCTGTGAAGTAAAAGAACTAGAGTTTCTGAGTTTATATGATTATTTTTCTATCAAAAGCATTGCGTAATGTTGTAAAATATTCAATATCCTTTAGTTTGGTATACTTTCCTGTTTCTCCTTTTCACCAGGCCTGCTTAAGTTGGCTAATTAGTGTTTTTTGACAAACATCTATTAAGGTTGTATTGTCATTTCATGGATCTGGAGAAACTGGATCTGGTGATGTGTTAATCTCCCTCCCGAAGTGGATCATGGAAATTGCAAAAGAGAACCAAGATATATTTTTTACAGATCGCGAAGGTAGAAGAAACACAGAATGCCTTTCCTGGGGGATTGACAAAGAACGAGTCCTTCGTGGGAGAACTGGCATTGAGGTATTGGGTCATCCTTGGTAAATTTTCTCCTCCCTTCATCTTTTTTATAAGAAATAGGAGCACCATTCTCCTTGCATTACTTTGGTTAGTTCATCATTTTCCCATCTTTCTGCACTGTGGTACCTACAATTTATGTATCACGATTGCAAAATCATTTCCTTTCTATTAAAACACCTATCTCTAGCATATCTTCTACCCAGCTTTGTTTCAATGCCATACTCTAAATGAAAAAAAAATAGTGAACAGAAGCTTAATGAGATCATCTGCAGGTCTATTTTGATTTCATGAGGAGTTTCCATATGGAATTCAGAAACTTATCTGAAGAGGGTCTTGTTTCTTCTATCGAAATTGGATTGGGTGCTTCTGGGGAGCTAAGATATCCTTCATGTCCACAAACAATGGGCTGGAAATATCCCGGTATTGGTGAGTTTCAGGTATATATTCTTGTACTTAAATACCAAGTTGAAATTTGCTAGTTATTTCTTTTGGGAATAATCTTCTAAATTTATCTTTTTTCCCCTTTATAAACTCTTACATTCTGGACATAAACAAACCCTGTTTGCATTCAGTATTTGTGTCATAATAGTTCTTAAATAACAACATGGCTTTTGGTGCATCAACATGTCAAGCATGGGGCATTTAAGTTGTTGTCCTTTTACAAGGGACTTAAAGTTCTTGCATTAGGATAAAGAGGCATGCCCCACAAGAAATCTTTTAAAACATGTAATAAAAACTACATTTCAAACAGGTTATTAAACACAGCAACATATTTGATCACTATACATCACCTTGTCTCTGTCTATCTGATTTACTATTAGATTATTCTGCCTGGTGTGTGACTTGGCTTACTACTCAAATTCAAAGAGCACATATTTCGTGTATGATAATGTAATGCATATGGTATACATTGGCTGCATTTCCTTTTGTTGATTTCATTGTTGACAGTGTTATGACAGGTACATGCAAAAGAATTTACGGCAATCAGCACTGTCCCGGGTCATTTGTTTTGGGCACGTGGACCTGATAATGCTGGCTATTATAATTCAAGACCACATGAAACTGGATTTTTTTGTGATGGAGGCGATTATGACAGCTACTATGGACGTTTCTTCCTTAACTGGTACTCTGGAGTCCTCATGGATCATGTGGATCAGGTGTTGTCGCTTGCTAGTCTTGCATTTGATGGAGCAAAAATAGTTGTGAAGGTGTGTAATGCTGGTCTGTATAGTTATTGTTTGGCCTCTGAAGCACTATTCTTAACTCCTCAAGAATCATGTCATGTCCCATATGGTTGAGTGTCCCTTAACGTTTAGATGTATCCTTCATATTTCCTTTCTGAAATGTCTGTTAGTTCATGACCCCGGCAAACTACACAAAAAGGACATTCCACTTTAGAGTTTATTCTGTATTGAACCACATTGCTGTGTCTAAAGCAGCTGAAGGTTGCTTATTGCATGGAAGATTGTTAATAGGTGACTCAATTCAAGTAAAACTTGGTTGGTTGAGAAATATTACCTCAGTACTGGATCTCAGGATTGATTTAGGTTATAAGTCACAATTGATGTACTATAATGTAGTACTCAGTAGTCAACTTGAGTCGGATCATTTTCTGTACGAGTTTGTAAGAACTATATCAAGAAGCTAATTAGAATGCTATGCGTAGGTTAAAGGAAACTATTACACAGAACTGGTTCTCAGGCTGAAAAGAAGCCAAGCCTGTTCGACTTTGTCAAAATGTTATTATTCATTAGCCTGATGCTCTGCCTTTTCACAGTATAAACTTACAGGGATATACTGCCCCTATAAATCCAGCAATTGTTGCATACATTTTGGGACTTCTTTGTACCTATTTGGCTATTCCATAACGATGCAGACCTCTTCCATCAGGTTCCATCTATCTATTGGTGTTTCAGAACTGCAAGCCATGCTGCAGAGCTTACAGCAGGGTTCTACAATCCTACAAATAGAGATGGATACTCTCCAGTTTTCAGAATGCTCAAGAAGCATTCTGTAATTCTTAAGCTCGTTTGTTATGGACCTGAGTTTACATTTCAGGAGAATGATGAAGAATTTGCCGATCCAGAAGGTTTAACCTGGCAGGTGGAGATATTCTAGATTTCTTTGTTGGCATATTCTTTACATTTCTTGTCCTAATTTAATACACATATAAAACTGCACAGGTAATGAATGCGGCATGGGATCATGGACTATCGCTATGTATAGAGAGTGCTCTTCCATGTCAAAATGGTGAAATGTATTCTCAAATCCTGGACACAGCAAAGCCTAGGAATGATCCTGATCGACACCATGCTGCATTCTTTGCATACCGTCAGCAACCTCCGTTCCTTTTGCAGCGAGAAGTTTGGCTTCCGGAGCTCTGTACCTTCGTAAAGTGTATGCATGGTTAGTATCGGTTGCGTCGATTCATCATATTTGTAGTAGTTTCGTTAACATATGTTCTCATCTATATATTACCATTAATTACCGGCCACTTTCTGTTTAAGAATTTATGCAAAATACTAGTTACTGCTGAGTTGTATATGTAGAGAGGATTGTGCCATTATTTGTTCATAACTTTGTAAGTGATTTGTCCACAGGGGAGGCTCCCCAAAATGGAGAAGGTTGAATCTCGTTATTGTTGGGATGGCGAATATTGTGATTCGCTGCCGGGGTAACTGGTACGTCCTATTCCGTCGATTCCTGCTTGTCAGCCATCTGCCCACAACTCATTGAACTGAGCAGGTGCCTTTGCAACCTTACCATAGCTTATAAACTATGGAAGTTAGCATACCGCTTGTTCTAACACTCATGGAGGATAGTGGAGTTAGGATGAGCTGCTTGACACTCAGGTGATGTATATAGCCAAGAATAGCCAGTCAGCCAGTGAGCTGATTCAATGGCCGGCCAAAGCAAATAATATTTGTTCAGTTGAAGCTAATTAAACCACTTGGTAAATTAGAGACGTTTATGAGAGCCATCTGATGCGAGATGAATGCTGGTCAGTCATCCTCTTCCTGCCCAGTACTGTGTACCCCATGAAGCTGACCGCTGGACCCATGAAGCTCTGCACCTTATGGTTGTGGATAGCAAAT
Organism: Hyparrhenia diplandra; assembly: GCA_015847255.1. Lineage (NCBI taxonomy): Eukaryota > Viridiplantae > Streptophyta > Magnoliopsida > Poales > Poaceae > Hyparrhenia > Hyparrhenia diplandra. Next base: position 14,489 of record JADLZK010000994.1, read on the forward strand.
GCGCTTCTGCGAATTCAGTGCGCCAGCGTCCTTTGGTGCTTCCCAGTGTATATTCAAGAACGCTGTGGGGAGCCTTGGCTTTCGCTGGAGACTAGCTGTGGGCATTTTTATTTCATTCATTCTCCAGAACTTTATTAGCATCAGATGGACTGGTAAACACGCACCAATTTCTTCTTGTAGTTGATGGAATATATTTATGTGCATGTAAGTAACACGCCCATTTATATCTTGCCAACTAACATATTTTGGCACCATTTGTGTCTCGCCAACTAATTTATTTTTGTAACAGAGTTAGCGTATGCTCTTGCAAGTGCATTTTATGGATTGTCTGGTGGGTCGCTTAGCGTCGCAGACTTGTGATTCTGGCGTGCATGACGGTACTACATTGTTCAGTTGTAGAGTACATTTTCAGTAGAGAACAGTCAGCCTATTCCGTCTAGGTAAGTGTACACCTAGTACTACCCTGCTAGTAGGCTGCTACTGTACCCATCAGAGGTGAACTGGTGAAGTGGAGTCGTTCTGATGCAGCCGAGCCGATTGATCCACGTATTTTTATCAGGAACGTGGTTCAGGTCTGCGAGTCTGGGGATATTTTACTCTGGACCAGCAGCTGTTGCTGTTGCTGTTCCCTTCCACGGCAGCCAGAGAGCGTCCTGTACCAAGTCCACATCAAATATAACAGCAGCAGTTCCATCAAAAAAAATCTAACTCAATTCCATGTGATGAATGAATTTCAAACGTTGGACAATTCACTCACTTCACACTCAGCTGTGGGCAGCGTATACAGCCGCACGGCACAAGCAGAGGCAACACCCTGCGCAGAGAGAGAAGGTGCTCGCTACAGTAATCACCAACAGGGAAATCTGAATCTCTGAATCAGCGAGACAACAGTAATAGGTTGCCATTCCAGCCCAGCACCGAACGGAAGGGGAATGAATGAATGAATGAATTCACAGATTCGAATGAGAGCGGGAGTGCGAGTGGACTGGGTGGTGGTACAGTTGATAGCAGATGGCTTTTGCATGAGAGGCAGGCAGGCCGGCCGTCGGCAGGGGACCATGGCCTGCAGCCTGCCTGATGAGCTGCACGAGCACCATGTATCAGCAGCCAGGCTTTTCACGCACTGGATGGAATGGATGGAGGCCTGGGGGCTGCCGGCCAGGCTTTTCACGGACGGACTGGATGGATGGCCGGCTGGGGCTGCTGGGGCTGGCTGGCCAAAGGAGAAAGGACACCAGCTCGATCAGCTGACCGGCATGGTATGTCATCCATCCGCCAGATCCCAGGCTAGCACCATGTTTGAGCTGCTGGCGTTGCGTACAGATTTTTCCAATCAAGTACCGCGTCCTAGTCAATTTTGTCACGTATTCGACGACCAACACCACCCTGGCTGGCTGGCGTCCCTCTGGTTTTGCCAGGATCATCATCATGCGTTCATCTACGGCAACAGTAGACCAACACAGTTTCATATTCCCACTGACCACTCAACACCATCATTGCAGCTTCATGCTGCTAATAAAATTTGCTCGGAACAGAGTTGTTCATTTGAATTCACCAACCATCAGCAAGGATCGATACGACAAAGGCAGGCCGTGACGAATGGGTCAAAAACAAAAGAGGAACATGGACGTGCATTTGAATTCATTCATCAGCAACAAGGATACGACAAAGACCAAAGACCGACTCTGGTCCATTTGCCTTTCATTGCTCTACAGAAGAGAAGATTGTAAAATTCATCAGTGATCAGTGACAAGTGTAAAATCATAACAGCATGGAATATAATTTACTCCTAGTAATAAAGTAAGCATCAGAACTGAGAGCATTCATTCAAACAAACAAAAGTAAACACAGTAGTAAAACTGTGAAATTTCATCAAGTTTGCTAGCTGGACCTCTGTCACCAAACCGCGCAATGTTACCCAGAGCTGGAATTCCACCATGCTCTGCATCTGCTCATCCATTCAAGTCAATCCAGGGGCGTGTCAGACCCCCAGGTAATTTATATTCCTCGACAGCTTTTCAGAACATGTTCTCCTGGGCGGCTGTCCTAGCTTTAGCCGAATATTCCAACCGCTAGAAAGTAAACAAATTTACTCGGGCCTCACTCATCAGCAGCTGAGCTCCAGCTCAACCATGGAGGGAGGGAATCCGCTTTACCTGGAGCAGGTTCAAAGCGCCAGCCAGCCATGGAGGGCCGCCAGCCAACTAGTGCCAATCGGCTAGTTTGTCTCTTCCCCACTCTACCTCATGGAAAAAGAATCTTGATCCCCGAGCATATATTCCTGGACACCTAATCACTGACACACCCTCCGTCTCAAAATCATACATATTATTTTATAAAAATACGTAGAAGATTTAAATAAATAAATTTGTTAAAAACTAGATCAAAAGATCTTTCCAATGATACTAATTATGTAATATAAATATTAATCATATTTTAATATATAATTCAAGATGTTTACCGGGAAGAAAACTGACGTTTATTTTGGACGGAGGGAGTACATATTACCTATAAAATATTATATAATAAAAACGAACCAATACCCCACTTGGGCAAGTACATTGCATTACACATCACCAGATATATAAAATATATATATAGTGGCAGTATGCACAAAATCATGATGAAGGTGATGTTGCAAAGTTCATGCACAAAAATGCATGGTTTCAAGCTAAAAATAGTATGTCCACTGAAAAAAAGGGGGCAGCATGTTTCCACTGTATATAGATCTGTTTCAGTAGAAACAGCACTAGGTTATTTCTATAATGATACTGATCCGACAACTCGAATCTCAATCATATGAGTCTTAGCTTAAACCTTAAGCATGTTGTTACCTTGTTGGATGAAAGAAAACATCAAAAAACAAGGAGGTAACTTGCCGGCCATCTCCACTTTATTCATTCAAACCAGTGAGAAATAATGATACCCCTACTTCCCTATCCTAGTACCCAAAAATGCTAACAGTTGCTTCTAATATTTGTTTCAAACATAAAACCTTGTGAGATAAAATAAATATATGAACCAAACCCAGACCAGTTTTGGCGGCTGAAAAAAATTGGGTGTATTTTCCAGCCACAAGCCCTGAGAGTTTTTTCAATCTGGAGAAGAACAAAAAATAAACTCAGAAAACCCACATCAAACAGGACAGGTTTGGGGGTACTGGAAACTGCGTGCGGCTTCCAGCTGAAGAACAGACAAGTCATATTCCTGGTTTACCCCGAAACAGTCTTTTCACTGTCAATCCTAGCTGTCATGGTGCTGAAGTAATAGTAAACATGCATGCAACAATTTCACTAGATTCTAGAGTTCTAGCCTCTAGAGTTCATCCAAAAAGGATTCCACTTCCATCACCTCACATATGAAGCCATATGGAACAGGGGAAGTCAGTTAACACCAATGTAGTTTATTGAGAAAAAGTCCCTCTAGCAAGCTACCTACGGAACTAGATCAATCAATGGCCCTACAGTTGGACCAAATCTGGATGCTTATCCATTATCAAGTAATTTAGTATAGATATATACCATTTCAAACAAAGCAGGTCACAACAGCCATCCAGAAACATCTCATACATTTCCCATATACAGAAATTGAGAGTTATTCATAGACATCAAGCATCAAACGTGCTAAAAAAGATGAAGCATCATACAGAACCATTTTGTTACTTGTAGATTACATACAACATAATTGCTTTTTAAGTAATGTAACACTAGAACTTCTTGGAGAGAACGGGGTGTTCTGAAATGCCGAAATGGCCACCAGTCACCAGAATAGAGTTGGTATTATCAAATGAACCGCCATGAACAGTACCTTTCAGAAACTACCTAGCTAAAAAAAATAGTAATCTTCCAATTGAATTGAGTGAGAAGATGTCATTATAAACAAGACATGTACTGATTACATTATTCGTCAGCTTAGTCACATAGGGCCAAAATTTCAATCACCGAGATAACAAGAAAGTTATAAACACTATTAGTTTGCCATGACCTATTAAGCATCGATGTCTATAACCCGTGTTTAGGTGTCGCTGGAAATTATAAGGTTAACTATCCAGCAACACTAAGCAAAAAAAAAAAGTATACAAGACTAGTGAGATATCCATCCACAAAGCTAGATTACAAAGCTCAGAAACTTTAAAAATTACAACCCCCCTCTCGGAAGAAGGATCGGCTCCTTATTCCTTTACCTTTACAGCTGGACTAATGTTTTATTTATTTTTTTTTTTTTTTTGGTGATTGCATTTGAACTTCATGCCTCTCTCTTCCCGCTTAATAATTATACCATGTCAATCATATTCACTTTAATGGAGTAGGTCCATAAGCTTTCAGAAAAGGCGAACAAGAAACCAGTAGCCTATTTGACCCAGGATTAGGCTTATTTTGGTACTCGGCAATTCCGGCATATACTACTTTAGTTAAGACAAACCTACAATTGATGTTGCCTGCACACAGCCACTAACAGTAACAGCAATGATGCCTCTGAGAATCAATCAATCAGGTCGACCCAACTTTTCATGATTAGCATCACCACGGAAACCATTCTACACAAAAGTTTGTTTGTTTTTTGACAAACACACTAGACCAAAGTTGATCACATCACAATTCACAAGTATCAAGTGAGCATGATTGGAGTGCCATACACTATACCAAAGTTGATCACAATTCAGAAGTATCATGTGAGCATGCTCGCAGCGCCATAAATTTCTACCTTACAGCCATAATTTCTTCATCACAGAGCTCTAGTACATCCCTGGAAGTAAAAGCAGTCAAATCAATTAACTAATCTCTCTAAAGTTGAGTCCAGCAGGCATGGTTTCCCCGTGATTCAGAGCAGGACTGGGCATCCATGACCATGATGACCGGCCAATTTTGCAACCCCACAGGCAAAGCCAAGCCTCCCTAGCACCAAAAAAAAAATGTCACCACAGAAACTTGTTATATGAAGAGAGAATTGCCACTGAAAATTAAAGCAGATTAGCATATCTGGTCATGATTAGGATAGATGATTCCTGCTAAATCAGGACGTCATCATCACCCAACCCATCAGATCAATCAAACTAGCGAAATTACGCATCAGATCCAGATCCGGATTGCTTTAATCTAGAGCAGAGATCCGCACGGCGCCTAATAATTCCAACGGCGACACAGAATCGCAGCAATCAATCCGCATGGCAGCGACACAGAACGAACGACAGTAATCCGCACGATCTTCTCATCAGTCAGTCACAAAAAATAAAAACACGCAACAACAAGCAACGGCATCGCAACCAGGCATCGCAACCAAGAGCAGCGCAACGCAGTCGGCGGCGGCGAAGACGGTCGGTCGCTGTGAGGATGGCTGCGCCGGCTCCGATTCACTTGGTGCAAGGCGGGATCCGTCCCGTCTGCCGGGCGACGGGTCCCGATCTGCACCAAGCGAGTCCGAGGCGGCGCGGCGTCGGAGAGCCCGCTCGACATCTTCCCTCTCGAATCGGAAATCGCTCGCCATGCTCGCCTGAAACGGAAGAGGAGGAGGAGGCGTGGCAGCCACGGCGCCCGCTCGCTGCTGCCTGGTGGGTGGTGGTGGTCTGGTGGAGAGCGGAGCCCGGAGAGGGTGGGGCTTTTATAGTTGGGGAGCGGGGGATTCGCGGCGAGCGATTTAGGTTGGTGCGTCCAAGTGGGCCCGGGTGCGCAGGCGGGAGAGCATATTGGGGTTGCAAGTGGGCCCGGATTCCAGGGAAAAGGATGGGAGTGGGACCGGACGCGCAGGGAGAGCATATTTGGGTGGGGGATGGGAGTGGGACCGGACGCGCAGGGCTTTGGGTTTTGCTTCCCAGCTTTTCTGCATGTGTTCCCCCCGCTCGGTTCCTCCTCGCCGGCTTTTTAGCGATACAAAAGGAAGGTCAGGGTCAGGCCCTTGCTTTTTTAGGGCTTTGGTAGTTTTGCTTCCCAGCTTTTCTGATTCCCCTTCTTTTTATGGTGGGGGTTGGTTCCATCCATCCATCCCTCGATTCTCTTATCTACTACCGGGGACTTTTCTTCCCTCATCAGGTTACTTGTATAAATTTCATGAAGAAAGAATAAATAGTGGAGAAAGGGATTTTATTGAGCTCATGTTTGTTTAAACTTTTAACAATTTTAGACTGCTAGCTCTTGAACTTTTCAAAAGGAAAAGGCCCCAAAACTTGGTATTGTGAGCTTCTCTCATCTGGCTTTCAAAAGATTTCAAAAGTTGACGTCTAAAAGCTCTGAGAGCTCAAAAGAACAGGCCTTATATGTGTGTGGTAAAGCAAACTTGTATAGAAAATGGTAATATTGTTATATCTATTGAGTTATCTTAGCTTGAATAACTATTAGTGGAGTAAATCTAGTGTGTGAGGGTTTTATCTAGTACGACATGGTTGTTTGAACAATCATCACCTCATTACACATGGATTATTGTAAACCCTTGGCGACTTTCATAAAATAAGACACATTTTCTATGGAAAGAAAAGAAGACCAAAATCAGTCTAGTTATTAGATCCAGTGATAACATGTATCTGTTTTTTTTCATCAACTTAGGTTTTGGTTCTACGATCATCATCCACAATTAGTTGTGGAAAGTCTTATGCCATCCCTTTTGCCTAACTTATTTCTTTCTTGAGAGTGTTTGCTTGGCCTAACTTGAAAAGGAGTTCTTGTACGAAGAAGAATGAGAAATAAAATGTCCCGAGAAATAAAATGTCCCAAGGCTTTCTACAAGTTGTACATCATTTTCTTCACCATCCTTTCAATGTCTCATCCCCTTAACTACCACATTAAAAGCTTTTGACCTCCCTTAAATATAACATGAGACGTGTCATTAGTGACAAGAACCTAAAACTCTCAAGAGAATTTGCATGGTAGTATATCATCAAAGAGTACGCAAACCAACAAGGTGCTCATATCTTTCAATTAAAGCATGAAGATCCTCACTTCTTATATGTATGAAGATGGTTAGTTCAATTTTCATCTAACCAGCGCCAAACAAAGAAAGTCAAAGGGAAACGCTAAATGAAAAGGAACAACAAGATCAAAACAAAAGGGCAATGACATGATATTCTTTTGTGAGTTTAATTACTTGGCTCTTGACCTAGATAACAGGGTCATCATGAACAATTAATGGCAAATGTAGCTCCATCAAGGTTGATTGTGGGCTTGTAGCATTGGAAAAGCTAGAGGATACCAAATTTTAGGACATCCATACCAAATTTATAAGGTTGTGTTTTGTTGGAAGGTGGTAGATAGTTAATGATTGAAGGTGGTAGGATCGGAATAGGCCTATATATTCTAGTACATGAAATTTATGTGAAGTAGGTGATGATGTGATTCATAGACAGGATCCAATGGTCTGTGTTTGTCCTCTTGTACGTGTAGGTTTTAGGGTTTTTTTTTTTTTTTTTTTTGATATGAGGTAGGGGTGGTAAGAACACAAAGTTTAATTATAACATGTATTTTTAACTCACCATGATATACCTAGGCACCTAGCTTATGAAGGTACAAAAAAAGAAACATTAAAACTAACTTTTTTTTTTTTTTCTTGATCAATCTTGAAATATCTACTGATGAATTTAAAAATTGCTTTGTCCATAGATTTTTCCTATTTGTATATGATTCACAAAAAAGGAGTGTCCAACCGTCTTGCTTGCCTAACCCTTTGTTTGTGTTGAAAAGATGGGTTTGGCTAACTTGAAAAGGAGTTCTTGTACTAAAAAGCACGAGAAATTAAATAGAAGGACTATGGCTTTCTAGAAGCTCCGCATCATTTTCTCCACCATCCTTCAATCACTTTCCCATCCCCCAACTATCACAAGACAAGTTTTTAACCTCCTTCTCTAACCATCATATGTGACATGGCATTAGTGACAAGACCCTAAAATTCCCTAGACAAGTTGCTGAATTGCACAGCACAGTACGTCATCGACGACAGAGAATAGTCAACAAGATGCTCGATATCTTTCAACAAAAGTTGCATGGATTTGTTTCTCCTGGAGCCCAGGCACTGTGATGGCGTTTGGGGAGAATCTTGGTCACATGGGGAGCCAAAGGACGCAAGGAATTCCTTGTGTGGGCAGTGGCACGGCACACGCAAAACACGATGGCTCCATGGGGGCCAAGGAATAAGGATCAATCAAGTGTATAAAACACTTTGTGCACATGAGCTATTTAAGGATGTTATTCTTTCGGTGAGACGTGATGTATCGATCGATAGCGAGGTGTTCATGATAATTTTGTCAACTTTAAAATCTACCAGCTCCATTGTTTAGAGGGATTATAAAAGTAGAGTTTACGTACATCTATTTACAAGAGTGAGTATATACCTACATATTTATGGATGTCGCATATGTAACGTGTAATTTATAAATCTCCCACAACTAAAAAGAGTAAAACAGGAATAAATTCATGGCTCCCTCACGACTGTATTGGTTGGCGGACGCAATCACGCAACCAAACAAATAAAATAAAAATAAGATTATTTATTTATTTATTCATTCCATATATTGTACGCCTTTGCTGACTCGCGAAATGCTGATCGGACGTGTACACTCACTGAACATGTTCCGGCAGGGCCAAATTTGCAGGAATCCATGATGATTTTACGCAAAAGCCTGAACCTAAAGTGTGATCAGAAAATGATGGCATCGTATATTTGGGCTGTTGGGGATTTAAAAAAGGGAAGAAAAGAATGCGTTGGAAAGACGTGGTCGATGATGCTTGTTCGTGTGCTCGCGAGGGACACGTGAAAAAGAAAAGGTGGGCACGAGTGCATTCTGTGTCAACACGTATCGGATCCAATAACTGGAAATCGATGAGTGGTTTGTGGTTTAGTAGAATCTGGTTGACGGAATGACGGTTATGGTGCATCAACAAGACGTGTACTCCCTCTGCCTAAAAAAGTACAAATATGGGATTCGTATTGACCAAGTTTGTAATGATTAATATTAATATTTATGTCCCAAACAAGATTTATTATGAAAATAAAAATATATTTCATGAGCAATCTATTGATAGTTATTTTGTATTATAATTGTATAAGTATCTTTTTGTATAATTTCAGTCAGTTAAAATCACTTAACTTTTTCGGAAAACGAGAATTGCATTCTTTTTTTGAACGGAAGGAGTAAATGTAATAATTGTATTTGACACGTATCGCTGGAAGATATCTTTGTTCAGTCCTGTCTTTGTTGTATGTACTGGTTCATGGGGGCCATGCCTCCATCCATCCAGAAATAATAATTGTATTTGACAAGTGAGAATACAAATTTTGATCAACAATTAGTTGAAAAAATTATACCAGAGGAAGTAGTAGTATTGAGTTGTTCTTTCACTTAGTACTTTGGGAAGTTTGTGTAGCGTGTTTTGTTGACAGTCAGAGGTTCATCAGCTATATTGTCGTGTCGTGTGATGATGTATGCAATAACAATGCAAATGAAATGGCAAGCACTTCTTGGCTGGGCCAAAACATTGATAAGCTCAAGCTCATGATAATAATAATCAGATAAAACATGAGTGCTACAAATGCCGCTCACCCGGAACTTCCGGCTCATAAAAAAAATGTCAAGTGTTTGGGTCGGTCATTCGGTCAAGAACAAAGGTGTCTGTGAAATGAATACGATGCTCTCTGCCATTTGTGGGTCGTCTGGGCATGGCCCCCCCACCCCATGAACCAGTACATACAACAAAAGACAGGACTGAACAAAGATATCTTCCAGCGAATGGATTGCAGGCATCCACGCAAGACGTCCAGAATGAAACGAAATAACATTTGGTTATCTTTCTGAATAAAAATATATAAAGTGTATGCCTCTTCAATTTTTCTTGACAGTACAATCCATGTACGCCGTATTCTACATGTTCGCCCCTCTCAACATGTACTGCTGCTCCAATAACCAGGTGGCGTTTTTGGAACCATCAACCATGCATCGTCTCCCATGTCAATTTTCTAGACAGCCATGAACATCGCCCTGTAACCCTGTACTGCCTGGCATGTAACCTAGCTCCGTCTCGGCTGCGCCCTCCTGTTCTTATTACTGGGATCTGGTAGACTTGAGGGGGTCAACTTCCGAAGAGAGGCGTGCAACATCATCACTGCAGCACATAGTCATAGCGCACCATGTTGATCCTGAGAACCAGAGGAAATGACAAGGAATGCCCCAGAGGCTGGAGGTCACTTACATGCATAGCTCAATCCGATGGCATACACGAGAGCAAACTGTAGGTTGCAGACGTACAGTAGTATAGCAGTAGCTGTTATAAGAAACAAAAACAACTGGTCATTAGTCATTACAATATGACAGCCGCGATTCATGGAATGCAAGAATTTCATAAGATTCCTACAGAAATTTCACAGAAATTAGTTCATTTTCACATGAAAAACATAGGAAACATGAAAAATTCCCACACCCCAAATGGGCATAAAGCAGATTCAAGGGACAAGACCTGGAAAGCTGAAAAGTGTAACATTAGGGTGAAAAACCAACAGAAAATCTAGTGTTAAACAAAAGTTTGAAGTATCCCAAATCATGCCATAACATAGAACAATTACATGGCATGAGCGGAATATGTGGCCACGAGCATATATAGTACAGAAACTTGTATACTGTGCTCTATTTCCTAGCGATGAAAAAACATATACAGGAAAATAAATGGTATACAAAAAAAAACCTGATACCAGTAACATCCAGGTTACAGGTGGCTATCATTTTCCCTTACAGAAATATCGCAATGAGAATCTAGAGCCTGGCAGGCCAATATCTCCTATCATTTCCCCTCAAGGCATGGTTAGCCAGAGTAACTAGCAGGTTATCCCTGGTTCCAGTTATTTCTGGTGGTAGGCTAGACCCAGTCAGAAGATGTCTGCAGGATGCTAGTGAGTGGACTTTTGTACCCTCAGAAAAAAAAAAGAGCGCTTCTGAAAAAAATAATGGATTTCGTTGCTATACCAAAGCAGTGGGAAAAAAGATCACCCAATTCAATTCAAAAAAACACTAGAATATTCATACCATAACAGTTTCTGTAACACTGCACAAACAAAGTTACTTATACTACAGAATTACAAAGTTGTGAAAGAAGACTATAAAGATGAATATAATTGGCTGGAAGGAACACTAAGACAAGTAACCGATAACCAGCTGGGTTGCGTTCCAGCTCAGTTCTAGTGGAATCTTGGTTGGCCTAAAGGGCAACTTTTTGATGTTCTAAAATAGAAAGGTGTTTTTTTTTCTTTTTGGTTTGATGTCATGGGGTTTCAATAAGTAGCATAGCTTCATCTTCCTGAAGTGTTCTTATGGCCTTAACTCATTAGATGTATGATACACTTTACAAGAATCAATCTCTTTGTCCTTTGTTTAAAAAGATTTAAGAAGGGGTGGATTATATGAAACAGAATAACAGATTAGTACTTAGTAAGGACTAAGGGGCATGTGAGAATCTTGAACCGCTTCTGTAACGGAAGGTCCCGGGTTTTTCTTAGGCGGGATACGGCACTGGTACGCCCCCTTTAGTGCATAACTTTAAAACACAAATACAAAGAGAAGGAAACCAAAGTACATTTATAATTTTTAACATACTGTACTTTTCCTACTAAGAGCACATGATCGGGGTTGCAGCCATCATGCCAAGTAGCTGCCCCAGGTCAAGCAGAGTTAGCAGACCAACACCTCCTTTGACCCACAACAAGGGATAAGAATTGGGTACAAGTTCAATACGCTAAATTTTCAAAATAGGACGATATTCATAGTTCTAAAAATAGTGTGATATTTTGAGATCTTTAAATAGCTCATGATGAACTACTATATAGTGAAATTGAAGGCACAAATAAAGCAAAAGGAGAAGTAAAGCCCTAGATTCTAGAAGTTATTTAATTAGCTAGTCCTAAACACCATGCTCTTATTTAGAACACCGAGGGATGATATCATGGGCATATTTAGTGAGACATAAATGGGTGTGTTACTGTTACATGCACATAAATATAAATATATTCCATCTAAAAGAAATTGCCACGGCAGTCAGGTGTTTACCAGTCCATTTAATTCTTATAAAGGAAGGGAGAAGAATCGGGTGCCACTTCAATCTGCTATGATTTCTAAATAGTGTGATATTTGAGATCTTTAAATATCTCATGACGAACTGCTAGATTGCAGTGGAACTAAATGCAGGGAGAAAGCAAAACAAGAAAGTAAGTACCAAAGCCTAGAAGTTTACCACAGATGCTTAGGCCTCACTCCGGTCGCTGCCCTCATTTGAACACTATCCATTGCTTCTAGTTTCTACCATCAACCCCTTTTTCTTGTACATATAAGATATAGCATTAGACTATAATGCAATATACTGCAACACCTTGGTGGAGCCTCATTTCCCACATGCCAAAGTTATAGTTTTAGATGGGGGCATTCATATAATTTCTCATCAAGCAGTGACACTGTTTGCCCTCTTTATATTCATAATAATGGTATGGAAAAAAAAATGTTGACATGTTCACTATGGCATATACAATATAGGCTACCTCACAATGGCAAATAGAAAATATTCCCTAATCAAGCAAAACAAAACTATAAGTGAAAGTAAACCTTGTCGTATTTCCCATATTATTTATATATTATTTTCTTCTGATGTATTAACAGAGCTCAGCAGATAACTTTCACATTTAAGCAACACATAATAGTACATAACTAAGAGACTGCAGTTTAGTAAATACATTTTCTAGTTGGTACAGAAAACACAATATACCGTTACTCATTTATACATTCTATTATATATCATGAAAATGGAACTTTAGACCTGGATATGACCCATGGAAGGAAGTAAAAAAAAAATTAGAACAGGATATAGTGCAAGGGAGTTGAATGAATTGGTTGTACCGAATGGAGAGCAAATGGTCTAAGTACATACATTTTTCTAAGCGGACAGCATTCTGTATGATAGATTACAGGTCATAAAATTGCATCAATCATGTCTTTTGCTCCACTGCTAGTCGTCTTAACAAATTTCATAACAGCATACTTTATGTGAGCTATTAATGCCTCTGCTCATATTTGCAATATTTCAGGTACTGGAATTTACAAGGTGATGATTTTACTGATTCCACTTGCAACCTAATGCAGTGCATGTGTGACATCTATTTTGATGGTGCTAGCGCCAGAATCCCAATTGTCACTTCAGAGTTCAGACGAGGAAAAAAATATATCAAGCTAAGGCAGGTACATCTACTCACCAATCTGTGCACAGAGCAGCAGAGCCTGGGCAACCCCTGGAGCCCTGGTAGTGAGGCCCCAATGGTCCCGGCAGTAGCGCACGCCCTCCCAGACGGCGAGGCTGGCCAGCATCCCCAGCAGCGCCATTGGCATCCGGTACCTGCCCAGTGTTGACACAAATCATCACTCACCAAGGTCCCTGCTTCGAGAATCAAAAAAGTGAAGGAACGAAATGCAAGTTGCAACACGATACTAGATACATACAGGCAGCACGCGAAGACGAGGATGGTGAGCGCGGCGTAGTTGCGCGCGTACCGGCGGACGTTCTCCTGGACGCGGAGCCTGGCCTGGGTCGGCGTGGGCGGCCAGGGAGTAGGACGCGGCGCCAGGGGGACCGACGAAGGCGAGCGACCAGGACGGGGTGGGCGCGGCCAGGTCGGCGGTAGAGAGGCGCGCGAAGGGGTTGAGCGCGAGGAGCGAGGCGAGGGTGCGCGCGAAGGCGGGGACGTCGGCCGCGACGCCGGAGGAGGCCGGACCGGCGGCGGGGCTGGCAGCGGCGGCGGCGGAGGTGGAGGGGCCGAGGCTGACGACGGCCCTCCGGTGGTGGTGGTGGAGTCGAGGAGGTCGAGGTAGCCGCTGTCCCGGAGCCACCGGTCGAGCGCGGGATCCGGCACGCTCAGCGACAGCGGGTTCGGCTTGAAGGACGACGAGGCCGCCATTGGAGTGGAATGGATTTGCCGCCGCGACACCTCACTGGAAGAGGATTATCATGTCTCTCTGCGTGTGGGCCCAGGAAAGTCGTCCCCACTCTCCAGTGGCCCAGTTCGCAGCTAAACCAGCTGAGCATTTGCTGCTGGCAAACACAGTTGAGGGCCCCTTTTGAAACCCAGAGATTTTACATGAATAGTACTGAAATTTCACAGCACAGTTCATTTTACAATCCCCAAAGGGAGACTAAAGTACTCAGGGCTTATTATAGCTAATTAAAATGAAATTTCTACAAAAACATAGGAGAAAAAGAGTACCAAAATGGCAGCAGGTATTTTCATATATTCTCCTCCTATAAATCCATCAAAGGGGTCACATACTCACATACAAGTTATTTACACAAGAAAGAAGAAAAAAGTTTGCATGCTTGGATACACAAAGCAAGTTTCTGTTTTCCTACGAACTTATGAGTTTAAGTGCTGGTACAACTGCTGTCAAACTGATATCTTTATGAAAACGACGACATGGAGCAGCAAAACATACAGTACAATTGCCGACCTAAGGATCATCAGCCGGTTCTGGCCTTCTGTTCTAAGGCCAGCCTGGTATGGTCTCCGACCCCCTTTAGGGTCGTAATAGTAATCTTCAGGGCCGCTCAAGAGGCCTCTGTTGAGGCGGCTCCGGGGTGCGCCAGTTTCATTGGCACTGCTGTAGAGGTTTCTATGCAGATGGTTCAGCCGTTCCAGCTCCTTTTCTTTGGAATGCACATCAGTCGCCAGGATTTCAGCTTGAGCCTACATGAGAGCAAAAGACAGAATTAAGTTTGAGAAGGTAGGAGCTGCTACCTTCACAAGACACAAAGGCCGAGGATGTAGAACCGACTTGCTTAGTTGTCAACTGCTCGATGAGGCTATGCAGTTGTCTCTCCAGGACCTTCTCTCTTTGTGCTGCATATGTAACAGAAAGGACCACTAAAATTCATAGATTCCCACAAAAGAAGAAACAAAAATATGCAGCAGGCACAACTGTGCTAAGGTATAGGATAAGTGTTTTCCCTGTCTATGCCTTGGCAGAGCATAACAAGATTTCTTAGAGGAGCTTTATGAATTAGAGAAAACTAACTTTGTTAAAGTTCCAAAATGAGAAACAGTTTGCTATCACAACTTCCCACACCATACATTCATTGCCACTTAACAAGGAACTGGCCACTTATGGTACCACCACTCACTCAGATAACACAGTTGGCCACCTCAAAATAGTGTCACAGAAGCCGAAGTTTCCTAATTCTATGATGGAGTGATCTTACTCCCTTCAAACATGAAAACCCAAATTCAACAATTGGAGTAAGCTTATTCTTAGAAACATGAGGTGTAGTCACGTGGGACGCTAACATCCTGGATCCCCAATTAATGTGATCATATGGTTTACTTTGAACCAACATGATTTATAACAGTGTAATTTCTATGCATTCAGGACTGAAAATTTAAAAGGAAATTGTGTCTGACTCTCCCCACCAAGTCAGCCAATAGAAATTGTGTGCTGACTGCTGTGCATAAAAAAAGTTACCAATGATCTACTAGTAGTCTAAGTATACATAGCAGCAAGGCTCAGACAAATGTAACTCATTTTGTGTTCTTCAAAGATTCAGAATATACTGTCTCTCTTAGCAGTTGGTTTTGAAACAAGGCTGTATCAATTAAAGAGATGTCCAATTTTTTTTTTTTTTTGGAAAAAGTCAAAGCTGTGATTAGAAAAGCATTTCATAAGATGCAAAACATTGGAATTGTTTATATTACTTGTTGTTGTTTTTTTACGTTTTGGCGTCTTTTTTTTGTTCAAAGGTAACACAAATATAGATGGCATTATTCGCAGAGGCACTTTTGGCCCCTTCACAATCACATGTTTCCAATCATTTTTTAAAAAAAAGAACAAGCATAAAAATATTGACATGCAGAAAAGTACAAAGTACCAGGAGTGGGTTTCTTTAAAGATTCTTCTTCCACCACAGACCACTCTTTTTCTAATGTTTGCACCTTGTTATCCAATAGTTCCTGTGATGTGAGAATAGTAAAAAACGACTCTGACCTTGCATTCAAAACATATAGAAAATAACAAGAGTCCAAAAGAATAATGTACCAGCTCACTTTTCTTCTCCTCCAAATCTTTAGATTTAAGATTGATTACTGATTTAGCTTCCAGTAGAGCATTTTCAGTTGTTCCAGAGGCTGCTGTTGATGCTTTATGTTGAGCAGCCTCTTGCTCCTTCAGAACATTTTCAAGCTGTGTCTTTAGACTTTGCTCTGTTGCTTCCATTTCCTTAAAAAATAACATATTCTATTAAAGTGATATGTGGGCCGGCCCTATCCTTTGCATGGAAAAAACCATATGCAGAAAGGCAAACATAAATAGCATTTCAAAGGATGTCATTCAAATGAAGAGTACAAGTTATTGAACATCACATATATACATGGCTCAAGCATTAGAAAGCTCCACACATACTGATTGTGACTTCAAGATACTCATCATAGAACAGGACAGCATGGATTCAAACAAAAGTGAGTTTAAAGTAATTCCTTATGATGCAGAGACAAACCACTATTTTGTTTTAGGTATTCATGACTTCTGCCTCAATGTTCATACAAATTTATCATTCGTCTCAACCTTTGTGTACGACAAAATGAAGAAACAAACAAATGATGTAGTAAGGTGGTGCTTGTTTGCTCAACAAGACATAATCAAGAGATCTATGATGCAGTTTTGCAAACAGAAACAATAACAATCTCACCGTGGTTTACCACTTTACCTATCAGAATTGGTCAACAACCTTCGACCTAAATCCTTTTTTCAGCATTAACAGGACCACTTGATTAAGGGGATATCTAGTTCTTTCACATTTTAGTGTAGTTCTTGTCCATGGTAACTTACATATGCTTAGGGGAGTAGTAACCTCACAATGGGAAAAACGGATGACACTAGCTGACTTACGTAACATGAAAAGAAAATGTGTAATATGTATCATGTGCTTAGTAACACCTAATTTAGAAGAGGATTAGATAGTCAAAAACAAGGCACATACAAAATGAAAAATGACATGAGGGTAAAACAGGGTTGTTAAATGGTACCTCCAGATTACTCTGAAGCTGGCTGGCCTCCATCTGCTTTTCCTCAATTTTCTGTTTACACTCTGATATAGCTTTCTCATAGGCTGCATTTTCTTCTTGGAGAGTTACTTCTCTTTGCTGGGTCTACAGAAATTTTACATGATCTGTTATAGAAACTTACATAGGACGAACGCCCAACTATGCTAGTGTGAGAAGAAACTAAACTGTAGCTTTCAAGTAATCAAATGAGCAATATAGTTGAACTTGAACTGTGATCATCCTTATAGCGCATCAATAATCACTAATACAATAGTTACATCAGCTGATCGACTTAGAAAGTTTTCCAACTTGGTAGATTGCTATTACAAATGTGCACCCTAGAGGAACTCAGCACCCTAACAAATAGTCTCATCTCCTGTTCGAAATGATGGACATATACAAACATCATACAGGACCAGCTGTTCCTTTACATTTTTCAATGTAATAAAATCTGTAGCCAACAAACCATCCAAGTACCTAACTAGATCCAGATCCATGAACTGCGCCTTCCGAGCCAGATCAATGGGGCTGTGCTACACTGCTTGCTTAGTTTCAGTACTGCTATTCCCCATTAATTAACGATTATTATCAGGAAGGATGATTTGTCGTCCTAAATAAGGGATAAAAAACTTCAAAGAGGAGGAGAACACAAAGAAAAAGGAGCTAAGGAAAGGATCGCGCGCACCTGCTCCTTGGTGGAGGAGTGCGCGTTGAGCTGGAGCGCGAGCGCGGCGGAGGACGCGAGTGAGTGGGCGTGGAGGTGGGGCAGCCTCTGCGCGACGTGCGGCGGGGGCACCCGGAGGCGGAGGTCCTGGATGGCGCGGCGCAGCGAGGCCGCCCGCGCGTCCAGGTCGGCGGCGCGGAGTCGCTGCGCCGGGGTCATGGCGGCCGACGCCGCGGCGCGCGCGTCGTCGTCAGCCTCGTCGTCGCTGCCGCCGGTCCCGCCCACCACGTCTGCCGCCCACGCCAGGATCCCCGCCATGGGAACGGAGACGGACGACCGGTCCTCAGGCTTGGAGTTGGAGAGGAGTTCTCTCAGGATTTCGACGAGCAAGCGAACGCGGATTCAGCTGGCGCCGCCGAGGAAGGCTGCTGCTGCAGGTTGCAACTAAGATGTGAATGGTGGTTGATGGCTCTAGTCCCCCTCGAGAGATCAGAGGCGAGGGATTTTAGCAAGGGAACAGAATGTTTGAAACGTAAGCGAACAATTCGTAAAGAGATGGGGAGAGAGATTGGCAGGGAAGAGGAAGTGACCTCAACTCACAGGCTGGCCGTCGCCGGCAGAACCTACCGGCGTCGGCGGGGGAGGGCGTGGCGCTGCCTTGCGTGCCCGTCTGCCCGTCGGCGCGTGCAGCGAGAGATGCGAGTGGTTAATGGGCTAATGGGCTCTCCTGGCTTGGCTTGGCCGAGAAGCGGCGATCCTGATGCGTCGGCATATTGGGCTGGGCTGTGTACAGTCATTGGACAAGGCCTATGAAACGTGGGCCAGACCAATTTCTGCCAGGAATATTCCCTTCCATGATTCGGTGATTGTGCTTCCCTCCAATCATTCCTTCTCCTTTCCACTCTGCTCATCAAGAATTAATGCAACATCCGCAACACGTTGGTCGACCAAGTCAGTCAATCAATAAGTAGTGGCATTTCAAGTTCAAGAAATTTTGGAGCGATCAGTTCGATTTTTACAGAAGAACCAAGAACATCAGATCCAATCCCGCTTGATTCATTCCATTCAATTGTAGATTCGCCTCATACAGTCATCAACTCAAAGTTTACATCCCTCTGTTGGCTAAAGAAAGAATCATCGACACATACTGCAGCAAATGCAAACACGACGACGCCCGACTCCGGCAATGGCATCGCGGGATGCCGTGCCATCTCGTCGACGACCAAAATGGATCCATCGATCCGGCCACACTGCACGCTCTAGCTAGCTACTAGCCTACTATTCCGTACAGTAGGATCATCTATCTGGCCGCCGTGGCCACCCCGCGCGCGGCGGCGAGCTCCGCGGCGAGCGCCTGGACGTGGGCCTGGTACTCCCGCGCGAGCTCGAGCGCCTCCACCTCGGTGTCGCCGAGCTGCTCGCACAGCCGCTCCTCGGCCTCCTCCGCCGTCTCGGCCCGACGCCGCGCCGCGGTCAGCTCCAGACGCAGCGCCGCCACCTCACGCTCCAGCTCCGCGTTCCTCCGCCGCAGGAGCTCCGCCTCGTCCACTACGGCAACACCGCCGCCGGCGCCGCTGCTCTTCTTCTTGTTCGTCGCGCTCGCCGCCCAGGACGACGGCGACGCGGCGCCGATGGAGATGGACGGCGCCATTGAGATCGATCGGGCTTACTGAAGGAGCGAGCGAGCTTGCCTTGCTGGAGGACGGGACGGGAGGTTGCAGCCGCCGCGGTCGCGCTGGCGTTGGTTGGTTTTTGGTTGCTCTGCTGATGTGGCCTCGTGCTGGTGTGTCTCGTTACGAAGGGGGTGAGGGTTATTTATCGGTGGGGGCGAGGGTCGGGAAGGCGTCCAGGTGCAGTGCACCGGGGGGGTGTGAGTGTGTGAGGACGGGAGCGGTGACGCGGGAGGCATCAGCAGTGACCCAATCGGGCGGACGTTGACTTGTGAGGTGAGAAGCTTCGCGAGGCCGAACCGCCGCCGCCAGCCAGCCGCTTGTTCAACACTGGATTCGGCAGCACGTCGCCGCTTGGGCACGCGCGCGTGGACGACGGTTTGGAAGATGCTCTGACGAAGGGCCCCACGCCACAAGCTGCTCAACACATCTCACCAAAGCCTTTCGGTTTCCAATTTTGGTCGCATGTAATGCAATGGAAGAAGTTAGTGGTAGCAGTATGAAGGGGCAAAGTTGTGGCATAACTTTACTGTTGTGTGGTGATCGGTTATGACACGACGACGTATCGTCTCTCAATCCTACTCTTGCTTTTGGAAAAAAAAAAAAAAAAAAATCTAAGAAATGTGTTGTGCCTACTTCACTATAATTTTGGTCGCATGCAATGCAATGGAAGAAGTTAGTGCTATGAAGTGTTTTGTTTTTTTTTCTCCAAAAGTAGAATAAATATAAGAAATAGGCTCAAAACACTTGCTTTTGAAAAAAAAAATCTACTTAGATGTAGGCATCGTGTAATCTTAATTCATAGCAAAATCTAAGCATTAAAAAAAACAAAAATGTAATATAACTTTGTAGAATAAGAGTATATTATAATGATTTTAGCTCTCTCATCTCTAGATACATTATACGCAAATGAAACAAGCTTTATAGGGTTTTACCGGCTTTAGTTAAAACTACAGTTTAACCCTCACGAGCACGAGATTTGTCCCTCTCTTCTTCGTGCTCCTCCTCCCCCTTCTCTCTCCTTGTACACGTTTTTTTGATTACCCCATGCTACCCTAGCCCCTAGACATAAGAGGGTGTTGCACACATCGACTCCATCATGTTATACCCAACCTCAAATATTAGGCTAACCCTAACGTTACATTGTCTGTCTCAAGTAACATGTCTACGCTTGCTCTCCATATCACATCGTTCGTAATCTCACAGTATGTCAAAATAGTCTTTAGAGGTGTTGATAGTAGCCTCATCGACAAAAAAATATATCAAGCAATTAGATAAGTGAGGATTGTAGAAAACTAAACAAAAGACTCGAGCAACTAATGGAAAGCGTTGTATTGAACCATGCCTTTGGCACTCATACAACACCCACGAGGGCTATGGAGAGGACAACAAGAAGATGAAGCCAGAAGCTTGCAAACTACAGGCATGATGGAGCTCAAAATAAAATAGTTTCTTGAGTTACTTGTATATGAGATTATTTGCCTCACCTTCTCATCTATGTGACCGCAACTTTTAGTTGAAATACATCAGGGATATTGGATCGCATTATTGGATTTCCCTTAGAGAGCATTGTGGTCACCACTTGAGGGCATGTTTGCTTCCTTGCCTAAAAAACTTGCTAGAGCCAAGCATACAACTCAAGCATTCATTTGATTGACTAGGTTGGATCAACCTGCTTGGATGACCCATCATGCTGGGACGTGAACCAAATAGCCCGACTTTTGTGGTTGGTGTGGAAATATCCCTCCTATAAATGCCATCTAACTAACAAGTCTTTTATCCAATATGAATCACCTACTAGAACAATGACATATGAAAGTTTAAGCTCATGTGGATGGTTACAACTACTATAAAAGCTAATGATATTGGCGTATTGTAAAAAAAAAAGCGAACTTGAAGAGTAGTAGATGTCGACTTAGAGCAAGAATACTAATTTGCCGGTCCATCGGAGAAATGCTCATGCCACCTCTTTTGCGGTGACCGACGTTGGCAAATCAACGTATAATAAAAGCCGGGTTTGGTTTCCTTGACTATATGAGGAAGTATTTAATACTAGTTGGCGGGTAAGTGGAGGCGGCAAAAGGCCGATTCTATTGGCGCTATAGTCTTGCGGGACTCCTTTTAATACTAGTTGGCGGGTAAGTGGAGCAGCAAATCCCGATTCTATTGGCGCTATAGTCTTGCAGACTCATTTTTTCTCGTACGTTGTGTTTTTCGGCGTGGCGGAGGTTACAAAAACTCTCTCCTGTTTTGTATGCGCCAAGTCAGATTCTTGTGACGTGGACATGCATTTAGCCAGCTAACACGCTCCAAAGGGACAAGGGGAGAAATCAGCACGAGCACATTTTTTTCCGATTCCAGTTTAATCCGAGCCATCGATCTTAACATCCAACGGCCAGGCATGAACGCGCGTGGTGAATGGTGCGGGAAGCGAGACGTGCAGGTGCATCGCTGCGCTATCGCCGTGCTGCTCAGCTCCGCTCCTCTTCGAGAGGCGCTCGCCGCGCCACGGCGAGCCACTCCACTCCACTCCCACTCGGCGTCGGCGACATGCTCCCCGCTCCTCTCTCCTCCGCGCCCTGGTGCCGCGCGGCCCCGCGCCGGCACCGGCGCAACCGCCACCGCCAGGCCGGCCGTCATCCTCCCAGTTGCGCCCCTCCCTCCTCCCCTTCTCTCCCGCTTCTTCCTCTTGCCTTCTCGCCCCGTGTGCGTGACGCGCGGCGTGTCGTTGTCGTCGTAGTGGCGCAGGGGCTCGGGAACAACACGGGCGACTACGCGCGGCTCGCCGCGGCGCTGCGGGACGACCACGGCCTCCCCGCCGCCGTCGTGGCGCGGGTCACCCGCCCCGACTGGCTCCGCAATGCCTTGGGCCTCGCCGACGCCAGCTACTGGCGAGGCACCCTCCGCCCGCGCCCCGTGCTCGACTGGTGAGTGCCGAATCCCCCTCCCTCCCTCCCTCCCCTCATCCACACGGGCGCGGTGCTCCTCCAGGGTCAGTCAGCGTCGTGGCACGGCGTTTCACCAAACACCTTGCCTGCATAACTGCATTGGGCTGCTGCAGGTACCTGAAGAGGGTGGATGACGCGGTGTCTGAGGCGAGGGAGCTATGCCCACCAGGTTTGTCTTCCTCCCCAACACCAAGTCCTATAAGAAATCTATAAATGCTAAGAGCAACTCCAGTAGTTTGGCAATTTTCACTTGGCAAATCTTGTGATTTGGCAACTTGCTAAATCATTTGCCAAGTGAAAAAGTGAAGGTCCCATTGCTGGCTAGTGAGCAATCAATTACTTGTGATTGCAAGAAAGCAAATTAGTGTGTGATGTGTTCATGCCTGTCTGGATGAAGGTTTTGGTGTATTGGATATGCTGTCCAAACGCATAAATAAATTGTCTACTGAAATTTAGCTGCTAACAATGCAAGTGCTAAGCTGCTGAACAACATGAGGTTCAGAAGACTTATCTTAATTTTGAACCCTTTGCTTTGCAGGTGGGAAGATATCATTGATAGGGCATTCAGCTGGGGGCTGGCTGGCACGCGTGTACATGGCAGAGTTTGAGGCTTCCGACATAAGTTTACTGCTCACCCTTGGCACTCCTCACTTGTATGGATTCTTTTAAGATGCTTGTTGTGTGCTTGCACTTTCAGTCTGATGGTAGTAGTCCTTTCCTTTTTTCCTCAATCATGTTTCAAGTGAACTAGTCTATCTATGATTAGTTGTTAGGTGTTTATGCTGGTGTTTCTTCTAAAAAAATGTGTGTGCTTCTTATCTTGTGCATAGGAAACCGAAGAAAGTTGACTTTATTAGTCCATGATGTACCATTGGTAGACAACATGCTTAGGTTAAAGACTGTACACAATCTGTCTGTATATGAAACTGTTGAATGTTAGTAGCTCCTGCAAGGCTAGAACTGCCACTCGATATCATGTTAGAAATATTGAAAAACATAGTTTCGAAACCAAATGCAGAACATACTTTTGTTTTATTTGAGTTTGACTTCCTTGCCTTTATTTTCTCTAATCATTAGGCCTCCTCCAAAAGGTGTACCTGGGGTAATTGATCAGACTAGAGGACTACTGAACTACGTCGAGAAGAATTGTGCTCCAGCAGTTTATACGCCAGAACTAAGATATGTGTGCATTGCTGGAAGGTACCTTTCTTCAGCTAGGATTTCACGGTCTTGCTGCTTTCACATTGATTCACTATTAAACTTTTTTTTTGGTTTGGATTACATTAAGTTACCCTGAGGATGCATAACTGCTGAGCACTAGTATTATGTTCGGGAATGCTGGTGTTATCAATGTTAACTTCATCAAAGAAAGATAATTTAAAATTCAAGATGGCCGATTTTTTAGGTTGGCTAAACTTGTCAATTCGTCCTGAAGTTTTGTCCCTGAAGTTTTGTCCCCATAGAATATACAGTTTTCTGATTTTGATGTTTTCATAAATGAGATAGTGCAGTGGTGTTACCAGTATTAACTTCATCAAAGAAAGATAATTTAAAAAGTCAAGCTGGCAGATTTTTGAGTTGACTAAACTTGTCAATTCGTCCTAAAGTTTAGTCCCCATAGAACATACATTTTTCCGATTTTGATGTTTTAACAAATGAGATAGGTGCAGATTCCAGCATTTCCTTAATGACCACATAAGTTCATGTGTTATACCATCTCTTTATTGTATCGCAGGTACATTCAAGGTGCTCCTCTTCTGGGGAACTCCGCAGTTGCTTCTGATGAGATCCTTGCAGTTGACACTCCTTCAGAAGGAGGTGAGGCTGTTATTATCAGTAGCAATGAAAATTCTACTCCGTCAAGTGTCACGTGGAGAGCCCGATTTGTCGGGCAAGGGTACAAACAGGTAAAACTGTAAAACACTTCATTTCTGACAGAAGGGAGTATTGTATTGTTCAGCTGAGATGGTTTGCAAAACAAAACCATTTGACATCAAATTCACTAGGTTTGTGGCCGAGCGGATGTGTGGGGTGACGGCGTCGTTCCTGAAATGGCAGCGCATCTAGAGGAGCACTGAACATAAGCTTTGACGGCGTGTACCACTCTCCTGTAGGCTCTGATGATGAACAAAGGCCCTGGTATGGCTCCCCGGCAATCCTCAAGCAGTGGGTGCATCACCTTCTCAGCTGAGATGGCATACAAGAGATAGCTGCCCGAACAGAAACTGGAATGTGTCTTACATCTAAGCAGCCACCAGATCAATTGTGTGTTGTCAGCTTCGGTAGATAATTTAACCTGAGGTCATTTTGTCCAAAATATATTGTATGTGGTATATTTCACTCTTTCGTCACTCATCAGATCACTAGAATTTCTTACTGTATGTATAGCGTATTGCCTCGACCTATACGTACCGAGGATAATTCAATTCTCCTGTTAACCAAACGCTCTCAAAAGAACAAGAATATTTTGCAAGCAACAGAACTATAACTTTGCAGAGTCCTGCAGCTGGATTGTTTATCCAAGGCATCCAGCGATGACAACAAAGAGTGCCAACACAGCCACAACCCACAGAGCACATCAGCGCAAACAAGCATATAACAGGTTGCAAACTGAGTAGAACTCTAAAGAACGCAATGCCAAATAACAGGCTGCAAACTGAGTAGAACTCTAAAGAACGCAATCACGCGTGGGAACATAACGCTAGATCACGAATCGAGATATGGATGAACGCGGACTAAGAAGATTTGACATTAGCAGACTAAACATTTCCCACATCAATGTGCATGCCAGTGCACAAGAGTAATGGAAACACTGGGAATCCTTTTTACATGCATCACACCCCAAACCCTACTGCTGAACAAAGTCTTAAGTCTTAATTCCGTCACCCGGCTTCGGTTTAACTACCTAGTGGGACTTGACTTAACATGGATCACAAAAGGGGCCATCCAAATAAAGTCATAAACCAAGGCGCTATCGCGGGCTCCATACACTGCTTGCTAGTTCTTCAGGAAGTGCGGACACAGTAGCCCCATGATCTCCCACATCCCAATCCGGTCTCTCCCACCAAACAAGCTTTTGAGTGTGGCATCACAGTTGATCTCAGTCATCTTAGCTGGGTCCTGCATACCATGGAGAGCTTTTCCTTAGTTCAGGATACAAAACTGTTTGATGCAGACAACTATAGTAGTACCTTGGTATAACAAGGCAGCCAGTGCAAGCAAGCTACAGAGTACTCTGCACACTAACAAAGAAGCAAGGAGGCTAACAGGCCATACTAATACTAATTTATTTTTCTGTACCAAGTAGAACTAACACAGAGGAATAACTATAAAGTGTTTCATCAATACACAAACAAAGGTCACTAGTCCAATCTTGCCTTCAGGGTCATATATCACAACAACAAAGTGCAATATTAATAAGTCAACCAAACATCTACAGCTTACTTTAGAAGGCACATCTGAACATACGAAATACATTATACCTCAATACCTGTCAAATACATTATACTGCAAGAACATTCACAAAACACTCAAACTTGAGTGTCCAGAAGTTAATAAAAAATGAGACCCTGTTTCTTAAAACTTTTCAGGTATGGATCCACGAGAGTTGGAACAGAACAAGCCCCAAAATCAAGTTTGTTATTTGTCAAAGGACACACAAATACAACTCATAAGTCATAGTAACCAAGTTGAACAACTGATTTGTACCAAAGGAACATCATATGAATCATGAAAGGTACTTAATTGACTATTCACCACAAACACAAACCAGAGAAGTGACACGCTGGGATCACCGATGCTTCTGACCTACTAGTAGAAAGGAGGGATGACCTGAACTTTTAGGGTTACCCCAGCTGCACACTTGCCAAATACGTCTTGGCAATAGATTCGGTAGCACGGACGAAACCCTAACCTAACCCCACCGAAACCGATTTCCTGACCCCAAAAATCACAATCCAAGCGATGCGCTACCTGGAGGCCGTGAGCCTTGATGTGCGCCCAGACGAGCCTGACGGCCTCGGTGTGTGCGACCTCGGGCGCGCCGCCGGCGAACCTGCGGAGCTCTTCCGACACCGGCTGCGGCTTGGGCCCCGCCGCCGGGGACATCAGGACCATGGACCCGCGGAAAACCCTAGCCACAGACGCCATCTCGACGAGGAAGGGTTTTGGGGAGGTTTATGGTTACGGATTCGAGCGGCCGGCTTCCACCTTTTGTATTCGGGTCCAGCTGAGATAGTTTGTGAATCAATTGCGAAACAAAGCCATTTGACATCAAATTCACAACTAGGTTTGTGGATGTTCCTGAAATGGCAGCGCATCTGGAAGGAGCACTGATGATGTGAACAAAGGCCCTGGTACTACTGCAATCCTCAAGCAGTGGGTGCATCACCTTCTCAGCTGAGATGGCATACAAGAGATAATTGTGTGTTGTCAGCTTCTGTGGACAATTTAACCTGGGGTCAATTGTGTGTTGTCAGCTTCTCTAGATAATTTAACCTGAGGTCATTTTGTCCAAAATATATTGTACGTGGCATATTTCACTCTTTTGTCACTCATCAGATCACTAGAATTTCTTACTGTACTATGTATAGCGTATTGCCTCGAAAAGAACCATCTAATGTTTTGTAAGCTCAACTATAACTTTGCAGAGTCAATATAGTCATCTGCAGCTGGATTCTTTATCCAAGGCATCCAGCCATGACAACAAATAGTGCCAGCACAGCCACAGCCCACAGAGCACATCAGCGCAAACAAGCATATAACAGGTTGCAAACTGAATAGAACTCTAAAGAACACAATGCCAAATAACAGGCTGCAAACTGACTATAACTCTAAAGAACGCAACGTCTTGGGAACACATCACTAGTTCAAGAATCAAAGGTAGAGATTTAAATGGACTAAGAACATTTGCCATATAATTCACGAATCAAAGTTAGGGATGAACGTGGACTACGAACATTTGCCATTAGCAGACTAAACATTTCCCATATCAATGTGCACGTCGGTGCCCTTGCTAGATCACAAGAGCAACAGAAACACTGGGAATCCTTTGTTACATGCATCACACTCCAAACCCAACTGCTGAACATAATCTGAAGTCTTAATGCCATCACACAATTTCAGCTTAACTACCTACTAGGACCTTGACTTAACATGGATCATAAAAGAGGCCATCCAAAATAAAGTCGTAGACCAAATCGCTATCACTGGCTCCATGGAGTGCTTGCTAGTTCTTCTGGAAGTGCGGGGCCAACAGCTTCGAGATCTCCAACATACCGATCCTGTCCCTCCCACCAAACAAGCTTTTGAGTGTGGCATCACAGTTGATCTCTCTTTTGTTGGCTGGGTCCTGCAAACCATGAAGGGCTTTCCTTTAGTTCAGGGCACAAAACTGTTGAACGCAGACATCCATAGTAGGTTAGTATAACAAGAAAGCCAGTGCAAGCAAGTTACTGAGTAAGCTGCAAACTAACAAAGAAGCTAACAGCCCATAATCCAATTTATTTTTTCTGTGGAAAGTAGAAGTAAACAGAGGAATTGCTATAAAAATGCTCCATTAACACACAAACACAGGTCATATAACCCAATCTTGCTTTCAGGATCATATAACACGACTAACAAAGTACAATATCAAGTCAAGAAAACATCAACAGAGAACTTTAGAAGGCGCATGTGAACATACAAAATACATTTTACTGCAAGAACACTATGACCTCAGAACACAATGCACTCAAACTTGAGTGTCCAGAAATATATTAATAAAAATGTGACTGTTTCTTAAAACTTTTCAAGTATAGATCCACTGAAGAGTTAGAACAGAGAGAACACCACCCAAAAAAAAATCAACAGCAGCACAACACGGTTTTTTATTTGTCAAAGCAGACAGAAATACACCTAAACAAATCATGAGACATAGTAACCAAGTATAACTGATTATACCAAACGAACATCATATGAATCATGGAAGGTAATTGACTATTCACCACAAACACAAACACAAAACAAACTAGAGAATTGACTCGCTGAGATCACCGACCCTTCTGACCTACTACACTAGAAAGGAAGACCTGAACTTTTTAGTGTTGCCCCAACACACTTGGATAAAAAAAGCAAATACGGGGTACAGGATGGCGACACTTTTGCCAAATACGTCATCACTAGGCACACTGGACTTCCTTCCCCAGACCCCAAACCCCAACCTTGACAACAGATTCGGCAGCATGGGCAAAACCCTAACCTAACCCCACCGAAATGGATTTCCTCGGCCTAAACATCGCAATCCAACCTACTATAACAACGGCGAAACTAGACATCACGAAACAGGGCAGCCAGATTAAACAACGCAGTCAAAAGCGAGAGGCCTCTAGAACCGACAGACAGATAGGAAGAGGGGCGAGCGGATGGTGAGAGCGACGAGCTACCTGCAGGCCGTGGGCCTTGATGTGCGCCCAGACGAGCTTGACGGCATCTGCGCGTGCGACCTCGGGCGCGCCGCCGGCGAACCTGCTCAACGCTTCCGAGACCGGCACCGGCTTCGTGATCCCGGTCACCGGCGCTTCGGCTTCGTGGACGCCGCCTTTTCTCCCTTCTTGGCCGCGGCCTTCGCCTTGACCCCCGCCGCCGCGCCCGCTGCCTTGGACCCCGCCGCCGTGCCCGCCGCCGGGGACATCAGGAACAGGGACCCGCGGAAAACCTTAGCCAAAGACGCCATCTCCGGTGGGATCCTCACACGCGCGCTCTCGTTTCGGGAGGAGGCGAGGGGAGGGAGGCGAGCAGGGTTTTGGGGAGGTTTAGGGTTTACGGATTCGAGCGGCGGCCGGGCTCCCCTTTTGTATTCGGTCCCTGAGTGGGGAAGAGAGCAAGGAAGAGGAAGGAGGAAAGCCAGGGCTTTTTACATCTAGGACCCTGTTCTCCTTTGGATTTAGCACTAGCACAAATTTGTTTCTGCAAAATGGGTGTCTGCAAGTGGGTCCCTGCACTCCGTAGTTGGTAAAGAGCACTGACCAGCGGCAAATTAGTAAGTTTTATGGAATTTATTTATCACGCGAGTTTGAACAAATATTCCACTTTTCGAACACGAACTTATAAAAAATAAAATATCATTAGTCACTTCAAGCCTGCTCCGAAGAGCTCCATAAAATTTGAAGATGCAGCTACGTGCAGATTGAGGCTGATTCGTCAAAGCTCTTTGCTCCTTTCGTTCCAAATTGTAAATCAGTTTGACCTTTTTTGGTATATTCATTTTCTTTATGTATCTTAATATAATAATATATCTACATACATAAAAAAAATAGATGAACAAAAAAGTCAAAACAACCTAAAATTTGAAACGGAGAGAGTATCTTTTTCGTAGTCTGAACTCGAAACACAGATTTAAGCTCTGGTAATTTTTTTCTGTTTCTTGCATTTTTCTTCTGAAAATGAATTGGCTCCTTTCGGATTCCGGTGCAATTTGTGTTTCCAAAGCTAGCCTTATCCAATATGAATTCCAAATATTGGATGGATCTTAGAGACTTAACAAGCAGCTAAAAAAGAAAGCGGGATGGATGACATAACCACCTGCAAATAAAGCGGAAGTTATAACAATGTGCAGCTGATCACCTTTCATTGCACAGCAAAATTGTAATTTCCAGAACAATGTTTTTGGTTTATCTGAAGAATTGTGTACAACACACAGCAAGATTATTTTGATTGGTACAGTTAAGCTACCAGATAACACTTTTCTTCTGATGATAACATGTTCTCAGCTGTTTGTTTCTATAATCAACTAAATGAAAAATATCCTTTCTTCAATCCTTTGACCTTCTTGTTTGTAGCATTACTCAAAAATGGGCAGATCAAGTGGCTTATTCTTTGGCCACTCTTCAGCTTCTCTTGATGATGACAATGAAAGCGCAGAAAAGGCCTTTGCTTGGGATTTTTATCCATGTCCAAGAAGAAGCGATGCCTACCAGGAGCATAGCGCAAGTACTTTTTAGACTCAGCAACAAGAGGGCTAAACCACTGAATGAATGGATGGTATGGTATGGTATCAAAGGAACATGCTTACCATCTAGAGTCTGATGTCAATTCTGGGTGGAAAGCAGTTGCAAGGATGTTCCGTTGCCGTATTGCAACAATTACCCGATCTTTTGAATACACTTCTTCCTGACAGTATATTTCTGGTCAGTTGACAGAGGATAAGGAGGCCTCATTCATAATACAGAATTAACAATTACGTATTACAAGATTGGCAGCTAGTATTTTTTTTTTTTTTTCTCATAAGGAAATACTTAGTCAATCAATCAATTCCAAAAAGGTAACGATCAGATGACCAATGAAGAAACGAATGCCACTGTGACAGACTGACAGGGAGGTCCATTAAATAGATGCTAAAGTGAGTCAGGAAACAAATGTGATCAAAGTATATGTAATCAGTTTGTCTGAATATTTGAGTTGCAATGGGTTAGAATTATATCATTTCAGATATCAAAGTTAGAATATTCAGAAAGACTACACAAGAAGACCAAGATCACATGTAGAATCAGCAGCCTCCTCCCTCCATTCCAAATGCCTAGATATGTATCTAGAAAAGGCAAAGTGTCTTATAATTTGGAATGGTGGTACATGTGAAATGGCCATATCTAATCATAGCACCATAGTGTAGCTGCTTCCCCAGAAATGGACATATTCACTGAATCATTGTAATAACTAAAAGCAACTACTAAAATGAGAAGAAATAATGAGCCCTCATCTTAAAGATCCAGTTTACTAAAAATATATATCAGAACTCAGTTTGACCAATTGCAGACAGTTTCAGTATTATATATAGTAAAAAAAAAAAAGCAATATACAAACCTCAGTACCCTCCCCAAATGATATTGTAATGCTGGGTCTGTCAGCAGGAACAGGGCAATCAGCCAATATTTCGACATCTGGACCTACTTCTACTTCCAATATAGCAGGCGCCCTTATAAAAACACCACGGCATGTATCATTCCCTCCTTCCTTCTCTGAAAGCTTTGGCACAGAAAGCTCTGTCTCAAAGCTTTGAAGCTACAAGAGAAACAGTCTGCAATGAAATATGGTGTTCATATGTGTGTTTAACTACAATATAAAGCCTTTAAACATGCAAAGCTCGATAAACTGCCCATCCACAGGCCATATGGTCCCCGAATTTACCTGGCTCCCAAAAAAGTTTCAGTGGACAGTACTATCTAGTCCTCCAACAAGTTCCTGACCCCCTGTTTTTTTGATTTGCAAGTAGCATTATTTAAAATGGACTAAGAACATTTGCCATACAGTTCACAAAATCAGAAATTGGGATGAACGTGGACTAAGAAGATTTGGCATTAGCATACTAAACATTTCCCACATCAATGTGCCCGCTCTGGATCGCAAGAGCAACAGAAACACTAGAAATCCTTTTTACATGCATCACACTCCAAACCCAACTGCTGAACATAATCTGAAGTCTTAATGCCATCACACGATTTCAGCTTAACTACCTACTAGGACCTTGACTTAACATGGATCATAAAAGAGGCCATCCAAAATAAAGTCGTAGACCAAATCGCTATCACTGGCTCCATGGAGTGCTTGCTAGTTCTTCAGGAAGAAGGGTTCCAAAAGCTTCGAGATCTCCATCATTCCGATCCTGTCCCTCCCACCAAACAAGCTTTTGAGTGCGGCATCACAGTTGATCTCCGTTTTCTTGGCTGGGTCCTGCAAACCATGAAGGGCTTTCCTTTAGTTCAGGGCACAAAACTGTTGAACGCAGACATCCATAGTAGGTTAGTATAACACACCTCACAATGCACTCAAACTTGACTGACCAGACTCCAGA
Organism: Hyparrhenia diplandra; assembly: GCA_015847255.1. Lineage (NCBI taxonomy): Eukaryota > Viridiplantae > Streptophyta > Magnoliopsida > Poales > Poaceae > Hyparrhenia > Hyparrhenia diplandra. Next base: position 46,631 of record JADLZK010000994.1, read on the forward strand.
CATTAGTAAAAAAGGAGATGTGACTCTGTTTCTTAAAACTTTTCAGGTATAGATCCACTGAAGAGTTGGAACAGAACGAACAGCAAAAAATCAACAGCAGCACAACACAGTTTTTTATTTGTCAAAGCAGACAGAAATACACCTCAACAACTCATGAGACATAGTAACAAGTATAATAACTGATTGTACCAAACGAACATCATATGAATCATGGAAGGTAAATTCACCACAAACACAAACAGCACAAACTAGAGAACTGACTTACTGAGATCACCAACGCTTCTGACCTACTACTAGAAAGGAAGACCTGAACTTTTTAGTGTTGGCCCAACACACTTCAGCCAAATACGTCATCACTAGGCACACTGGACTTCCTCCCTTTCCAAAACCCCAAACCCCAACCTTGCCAACAGATTCAGTAGCGTGGGCGAAACCCTAACCTAACCCCACCAAAATGGATTTCCTCGGCCCAAACATCGCAATTCAACCTACTATAACAACGAAACTATACATTAGTTCCTCGTAGGACATCACGAAACAGGGCAGCCGATCATTAAAGGCAGTCAAAAGCGAGAGGCCTCTAGAACAGACAGAGAGGAGGAAGAGGGCGCGAGCGGATGGTGAGAGCGACGCGCTACCTGCAGGCCGTGGGCCTTGATGTGCGCCCAGACGAGCTTGACGGCCTGTCCGCGGGCGACCTCGGGCGCGCCGCCGGCGAACCTGCGCAACTCTTCCGAGACCGGCAGCGGCTGCAAGAGCCCGCTCAGCGCCCTCGGCTTCGTGGACGCCGCCTTTTCTCCCTTCTTGGCCGCCGCCGCCGCCGCGCCTGCTGCCTTGGACCCCGCCGCCGTGCCCGCCGCCGGGGACATCAGGAACAGGGACCCGCGGAAAACCTTAGCCAAAGACGCCATCTCCGGTGTGGTCCTCACACGCGCGCTCTCGTTTCGGGGGAGGAGGAGAGGGAGGGAGGCGAGCAGGGTTTTGGGGAGGTTTTGGGTTTACGGATTCGGGCCCTGAGTGTGCAGACCAAGGAAGAAGAAGGAGGAAAACCAGAAGTTTTACATCTAGGACCCTGTGCTCTTGGGATTTAGCACTAGCACTAATTTGTTTCTGCAAAATGGGTGTCTGCAAGTGGGTCCCTGCACTCCGTAGTTGGAAAAGAGCAGTGACCAGCGGCAAATTAGGAAGTTTTATGGAATATATCACGCGAGTTTAAACAAATATTCCACTTTTCGAACACAAACTTATAAAATAAAATATTTATTAGTCATTCTAAAAAAAAATATTAGTCACTTCAAGCCTGCTCCGAAGAGCTTCAAAAAATTTGAAGCTGCAGCTACGTGCAGATTGAGGCTGATTGGTCAAAGTTATCTTTTTCGTAGTCTGAGCTCAAAACACAGATTTAGGCTCTGGTAATTTCTCTGTTTCTTGCATTTTTCTTCTGAAAATGAATTGGCTCCTTTCGGATTCCGGTGCAATTTCTGTTTCCAAAGCAGCCTTTTATCCAATGTGAATTCAAAATATTGCATGAATCTTAGAGACTTCGAGCTGAAGAGGGCACAGATAATTCAATTAACAAGCAGCTAAAAAGAAAGCGGGATGAATGACACGTGTTATCACAATGTTCAGACTCACCTTTCATTGCACAGCAAAATTGTAATTCCCAGAACAATATTTTTGCTTTATCTAAAGAATTGTGTACAACACACAGCGAGATTATTTTGATTGGTACAGTTAGCTACCAGACAACACTTTTCTTCTGAGGATAACAGGTTCTCAGCTGTTTGTTTCTGTAATCAGCTAAATGAAAAATATTCTTTCTTCAATCCTTTGACCTTCTTGTTTGTAGCGTTACTCAAAAATGGGCAGATCAAGTGGCTTATTCTTTGGCCACTCTTCAGCTTCTCTTGATGATGATGACAACGAAAGCGCAGAAAAGGCCTTTGCTTGGGATTCTTTATCCATGTCCAAGAAGAAGCGATGCCTACCAGGAGCATAGCGCAAGTACTTTTCAGAGTCAACAACAAGAGGGCTAAACCACTGAATGAATGGATGGTATGGTATCAAAGGAACATGCTTACCATCTAGAGTCTGATGTCAATTCTGGGTGGAAAGCAGTTGCAAGGATGTTCCCTTGCCGTACTGCAACAATTACCCGATCTTTTGAATAAACTTCTTCCTGACAGTATATTTCTGGTCAGTTGACAGAGGATAAGCAGGCCTCATTCATAATACAGAATTAAGTATTACAAGATTGCTAGCTAGTATTTTCGTTTTTTCTAATAAGGAAATACTTAGTGAATCAATCAATTCCCAAAAGGTACGATCAGATGATCACATGTCATGTCATACAGCCAGACAAGCCAATGAAGAAAGAAATGGCACTGTGACAGATGGACAGGGAAGTCCATTAAATGGATATGCTTTAGCAGACTAGTAATGTCCTAAAGTGAGTCAGGAAACAAATGTGATCGACGTATATGTAATTAGTGTCTGAATATTTGAGTTGCAATGGGTTAGAATTATATCATTTCAGATGTCAAAGCAAGTTAGAATATTCAGAAAGACTACAAAAAGGGTCGTTTAAATGTTGTTGTTGTTGGTGTTTGCTGATGTTCTAATCTCTATCACCTCTTTTTCATGTAATTTTCTGACCTTCAAGGGTCGACTCCCTGTTTGTGGAGGCTTTGTTGTAATCTTTTGTTGTAAACTCTATACCTTTTGGCAAATTCCGTGCACCAGCTTTGCCAGAACCAATGGAATGAATTCAGGTGGGGCACCCCGGTGTTCTCTTCAAATAAAAAAGAAAGACTACACAAGAAGGCCAAGATCACATGTAGAATCAACAAGCTCCACCCTCCATTTCAAATTATAAGACACTTTGGCTTTTCTATATACATATCTAGGCATAATGTATATGTATATCTAAATGCATAGCAAAAACTATCTAGAATAGCCAAAGTGTCTTATAATTTGGAAAGGAAGGGGGTAGATGTAAGTACACCCACATCTAATCATAGCACCACAGTGTAGCTGCTTCCCCAGAAATGGGCATATTCACTGCCAGAAACGGCCATATTCACTGGCTCATTGTAATAACTAAAAGCAACTATTAAAATGACAAGAAATAATGAGCACTCGTCCTAAAAATCCAGTTTACTAAAAATATAATCAGAACTCAGTTTGGCCATTTGCAGACAGTTTCAGTATAGTAAAAAAAAACAATATACAAACCTCAGTACCCTCCCCAAATGATATTGTAATGCTGGGTCTGTCAGCAGGAACAGGGCAGTCAGCCAATATTTCGACATCTGGACCTACTTCCAATATAGCAGGTGCCCGTATAAAAACACCACGGCATGTATCATTCCCTCCTTCCTTCTCTGAAAGCTTTGGCACAGAAAGCTCTGTCTCAAAGCTTTGAAGCTGCAAGAGAAACAGTCTGCAATGAAACATGGTGTTCATATTTGTGTTTAACCACAATATAAAGCCTTTAAACATGCAAAACTCAATAAACTACCCATCCACATGGTCCCTGAATTTACCTGGCTCCCAAAAAAGTTTCGATGGACAGTACAATCTAGTCCTCCGACAAGTTCCTGACCCCCTGTTTTTTTGCCCTGCAAGTAACACTGTTTAACTATCATGACATTCTATTAACTGGTTCCGAAAAAAGGAGAACATGCCAAGTAGAAATTGGTGACCGACTCACCTACTGCTTTGTTTGCAAGAAAGATGAGCCCAGCGCAGGTTCCCCAGACAGGCTTTCCACCTCCGACAAACTCTCGAAGTGCAGGGAACTGCATGACAAATGGAAGGGAAATTTTGCGAGATATAAGCAATTAGGCATAAATGTATAATCTCAGGCATAAAGAAGTCCAGGAAGTGCAAAGCCATAAATGAATGGCACTCTCCAGCAAAACTATTTCATAAGAAATTAGACAGGTCCAGATAAATATAAATCTCATGCATAAAGAAGTCCAGGAAGTGCAAATGTCATAAAGGAAGTGGCACTCTTCAGCAAAACCATTTCCTGTGACAGTACCAAGAACACAAAATTTCCATGATTGAAGGCAACCAGCACAGTCTCACAAGGCTAAAACTCTTGTTCAATTGAAGTTGTGGGCAAGAGGATACTCACACTTTCTATTTAGGATTAGGAAATTTAATGGAATAAAGTGGGCAAAATTCCATGTCTTTTGTGTCAGCCTCTGTTTCCTTAACTAGCTTCAGTTATTTCTTTTGACCAATGCAAGGAACCACTATTTCCTCTAGTCAGCAGGGTCTAGCCTAGCCTAGTCACATCGTGTCAATCAATTTGCAAAAATACGGCTGTGCAACCAAATAATCTGTACTACGAAAGAACAACACCACTAAACAATCATGCCTTAACTGTGCTTCTCTATCCAATTACCATATCCACCAAATACATACGGCAGATCGATGGATGATTCATCTCCGGCTCCAGCCACTGAATCCGAGCACACAGACAGACGGAGATACGAGCGACGAACCAATCAAAACGAGAAGGACAGAGACACGAGCGACGTCATCGGATAACCAATCAAAACGAGAAGGGGAAAATTAATAAAGGAACGAGGAGGGAGAGCAGAAGGAGAAGGAAGGACCCACCCACCAGGTTGTGGTAGTTGGCGAGCTTGGCCATGGTGGTGCTCTCGCCGCCGGGGATGATGAGCGAGTCAACGCCGAGAAGCTGCTCCGGCTTGCGCACCTCCACGCCCCTCACCCCGATCCTCCTCAGCGCTGCACGCACCCACCCACACCCACACACACCAGCGAAATCATCAACGACACGAGATACCATCTGCCATCTGATGAGCAGCAGAGGGACGACGAAATCGGATTCCGTACCGGCCATGTGCTCGTTGTAGGAGCCCTGCAGCGCGAGGACGCCCACCACCGCCATTGCCTCCTCCTCCCAAGCCCCGAGACGCGCGGCGCGTCCTGGTGAGTGGGTGGGTCGGGGAGGGAGGGAAGCGAGGCGGCTGGTGGAGCGGAGTGGTTGGTGACGTCACGGGCAGCGGAATGGAAGGGGAGGAAGAAGCCGCACGTCACCGAGGCGGCGGCGGCGGCGGCAGACCCACCACCACTCGGGGATATCGAAACGTTTCGTTTCGGTGCACGTGCCGCTGCCACCTGGGGGAAAAAGGAAAAACTACGGGGAGGTAGGCGACGGCTGCTCTTGGCCGTCTGATCGCCGTGGAGCCGTGTGCGCCCACGTCGGCGGGGAGATCACCGCCGTCCCTGTTGTTGGTTCACCGCGGCGGGCTCGTTATCAAGTCAGCGGGCCGGAACGATTGGTGGGCCGAATGCTATTACGGGCTCGGCGGGATGGCAAAGGATGTGCTGTAATGGAGACGAGCTTGTGAGATACACAACCTTGTGAAATTGGTTATTTTTATATCTCACAAATGAAGACGAGTTTGACAAGATATTTTAAAAGGTTGTGTATCATCATATCATCTACATGTTTGATTTTTTGATGAATTTAGATGACTTTTTTTGTTGTGGTTTATACGAGTTTTTCATGATAGTTGTGGTTTGCACTACATATTTCCCGCGAACTTTAGAGTTCCAAAATGCTTATGTTATTCTTGAATCAGCAATGGCTACTGAACTTGTGTTTTCCCTATGTAGACTATGTTAGGTTATCGTTGAATTGAGGTCACGAATCAAAATGCTTATGTAAAAATCATTCATGTTTCTAATTTCTGTTTGGGAAGCTAAGGATGATGACCTTTTCTTACAAATCCAGAAACTGTGAAATTTTCGCTGTCAATCATCCAGCAGTTTTCTCCTAATCACCGCTGTTTATCAGAACATTTCCGCGGCATATTATGATATGAGGTCGCGTTCATGTTCATCACAATAATTACAAACGACTCGTCAAGAAGAGTTCAATAAATTGAAGAGACCAAGCTGCTGCAATGAACGTAGGAGAACATGACAAGCTGTCATAGCAACGATGTGAACGTAGCCACAAGGTATTTAAATTAAACTAGGCATGGCTTCTAAGGCTTCTTTTGGAGCTCGTCAATCTTCCCAGCCATGGAGACCACCGTCTTTCCAAGGTCCTCGATCTTCTTAGCCATGGAGTTCACCTTCTTTTCGAGCTCCTCGATACGCAGGTCTTGAATTGTTGGGGAATGCCCAAACTGTCGAAGATAAAGTTCATGAATGAATGTGGACTGTCCAGATAAAGTTCATTTTTGGCATAAGAGTGAAATAAATGGGACTAACATTGACTTCATAGCATAACCAAGAATTCGTAAAGTACGAAACATTATAAAGCAACTAGAAACCACCGGCTACTACATGGAAACAATGATTTTCCTTTCAACAAAAAAAAAGGAAACAATGATTTTCCTAAAAAACATGGAAACAATGAAAGTAAATGCATTTCAATATGAGAAATTGAGAAGTCATAAGCGAATAAGATCTACCAAAAATGAGAAAAAGGAGTTCAAAATTCTAGCAGGACTGATGAGTACAGACTGATACTAACTTGAGGCTGACGTCCAAACCTGAACTCACAAGTCAACAACCAGTTGGAACTTGGAACCAATTGGCCTATATAATCTGCTACTGCTACCGTAAATATGAACAGATGAGACTTCACTAATCCATTGTTAGAATTTCTCTTAATAGATATACTGCTAGAGTTTCTCTTAATAGATATACTTGCCTTTTCCTTTATTCGTCTAATAAAAATCGCGGCAAAGCTTTTGCCGTCCCTTCTAAAAAAAACTACTAGAATTTCTCTTCTACGGTAATAAGTATACCTGACTGAGTCAAATATCATGCATGAGGTAAAATAAAGGATATCTTCCATGCTCGGATCGGCCGAGATCTTATCAGCATTATATTGCAGTAGTGTGACACAACAGTGGAGATTAGATATGTCTCTGTTTCAAATCTTCCATCCCTTCTTGACAAATAAAGGAGCACGTACAGAGGGGAGGGGGTTGCAAACCACTATTGAATTTCAGGAAGAATTTTCATATTTTCCACTACAAATTATCCAGCCAAAAACTACCCATCGCAACATCATATTATTTGTCACTTGTTGACTGTGAGGGTCAAAAAGGTAGTAGTTTGGTCTGGTAAATTTTAGGTTAAATGAAGAAGGTTAAAGTATTACTTAATTAAAAATAAATGCACAAAAGATATACCAGATTTGAGCTGGATGAAGGTGGTGTCTGCCTTTCCACTTGTGGGTTTCGTTGTTTGTTCTGATCGGACAAGGTCTTAATGGCAAACTGCAATTGTGGCTCAATTGGTCCCTTCATCATATTGCAGTAGTCAATCTGCTCAAACAATACCATGGTCAAACAACCGAAAGGGTGAAACAGCAAGATTTACTTTTGCTCCCCCAGAAATGTACTTGAATTCTAGTAGACTAAAGTTTTGCATAGCTAAAAGGGAAGGGGTTAGCAATACCATGTTTGGGAATCTTCTGTACAAGATCTCCTCAAGCCGCTTTTGCCAGTTCTGGCAACCGCTTCCTCCACTCAGCTGATGTCTGTTTCCTTCCTATATAGTTGAATCTGCCGATTTAAGTTTAAGAACAGTATTAAATAAAGTAAGTCATATATATGTTCTACGTATCTGAAAAAAAAAAATCAGTCACTAACCTAAACTTTGGGTGCTTAGGAAGGTGATTCAAGTAATTTCAAAACAGAAAAGGAACTCAATAACTTAAATATCCTTGAGAATAGTCAAAACCCCAGTTCCATACCTTCTACAGGGTTCACAAAATCAGCCACATGCATTCTGAAAAAAAAAAAAAAAAAAAACAGGCACATGCACTAAAAAATGCTAGGGTACAGGGTTTTGTACTGGAATTCAACTAGTGTGAAAATTTTTATGTGCAATTCCTCATAAGAAAGGAAGACAATAACATGAGTATAGTAGTTACTAATAAGTACAATATATCCACGTTATTGTCTTCCTTTCTTATGTCATACTGGAATAGTTGATATGGGCACAAGTTTTACCTTGTATTGGATTGATAAAACCAGCAGTTTGGATTCAACTAGTATGGAAATTTATTGCAACTACTTTTTTTTTTTTTAGATCGGGGATATATGTGCAACACGTAATGAATTCGAAGGGAATTCAGTAACAAAACTCTGGTTGTCGCCTTGGTTATCACGGAAATTAGGAAATTAAGTATCGCGGAAAAAAAAAATGATAAGAGCACACTTCAGAAACCTTGATTTCATTCCAAAAAAAAAAAAAAAACTAGGATTCCCTGTTTAGCATTCCAGAGAGCCACAAACAGAGCAGAACCAGTCTTCAATTCGCTGGAAATTCCCCACCAATCTCCTCCAATCCCCCTTGGTTTGGAGAACTAAACTGTGATCGGTGAAGTCAAGGCTGGAGAGTCCCAAATTTGGAGTTTTTAAGACCAAAGGCTACAAATTAAAACTTACATCTTCTCGCGCATGGCGGTGCGCATCTTAACGAACTGCGGGTCTGCCCCCGGGAAGCCGGCTGCATCCTCCACCGTCTGGTGGTGGTGCGGTTGTCTGTTGGCGCCGCCGGCACCAACACCAACACCAACACCAACGCCGCCGCCGGCGTCGACGACCTGGTCCCTCTTCCGCTTCCCCGACATCCTGGACAAGTCAGGTCACGACCTGGTGATGCACGATTTGATCAGCCGTGCGGTGCGGCGGCCGGCGGTGGGGGCTGACAGAAGTGGGACGTTGGCGAGTTCTGATCTTGGGGAATGGAGTCAATGGACATCGTCGAGGCTGAGCGACCGAGGAAGCCATGTCTCGATTCATTCGTCAGCGCGTTACGCGCTTTTATTTTTTAAATATAATTGTCAACGTTGTGCTCAAGGAAGGAAGGCAAAGGGTTAAGCGAGCATGCGTAGCTTTGCCTGCAGCACATCATCTGATATTGCACAATTCAGGTGAGCAAGACATGAATCGTATATTATTATCTGAACAGGTAGTAAATACTAAACCAGTTTCGTTGTTCTTATACTCTGCATTGTTTTATTGCTGGTGTTATCGTGTCCTGGTTTAGCTGTAGGCTGTTTTGTGTGGCCAAGAGCCACATCCAGAATCAGAGCTCATCCATAAGCAGAGCTGATGAAGGTGGCAGAAGCACATCAGCAACAGTCAATACAAGGAAAAGATGAAGGACGGAGGTAGGATGAATGGAGGAGGAGGAAGCACCAACGCTGACCTTCGAAAATGCTGAACACGCACAGGAACCAGGGCGGGCCAGGCAGGCAGGGGCACCGGGCGCGCTGGTCGGATCCATCCCCGACGACGATGACGGGAAATGAAACGGGCAGGAATTGAGCCCAACAGACTATGGTAATTGGGCCGGCTGACGCTGGTGGGGAAGGCACCAAGGCAGATTGGAATGACCTGGCCGCACACTTTAAAAAATTGTTCAGGGCAGGGGTACCGAGACAGTGGAGGGGAAGGAAATGAAAGAAAAATATAATAACATGGAACATTCGAAGTCGCATATCACGCATCTGATGGTGCAGGGTGTTTCTGCGTTTTCTCACTTATCACCAACCCCACCTGGCGACGGCGCAAACCTTCGGCGACGCGACGTCGGCGGTGACTCCTCCTCGGCCCCTCCGATCCCCTCCGCGGAATTGAAGGTGAGCTAGCTCAGAATCCACCCACTCCCCAGATCTGGACTCGTGTTCTCTTTATGAGTTAATATGATTTATCACCTTCTTACTAATTGAGTTGTCCATCGATAACAGATTCGTGTTCGATATGATGTTGGGGGTGGGGGCAAATTCCTGGCTCGCGCGCCAGATCTGCTATGCTCCACATGCCCCGGATGGGGATTTCTTAGTTCAGTTTCAACCGTAATGAGCTACATCATACTTGCTTTCGTCGCATGCCTAGTTCTGTTACTGTTGCTCAGCCGCAAGGTACGGAAAAAGACGTCATCGGCGACGACTGGAAACTGAAATCGTTCAACAAGCTGAGTTTTACTGAGGAAGACATACTGAAAAACATGAAGGACAGTGATATGATCGGCACGGGTGGGTCAGGAAACGTGTACCGCGTCCGGCTCAACTCCAGCCACGAGAATTGCAAGCGGACCGTGGCCGTGAAGGTGCTGGCTGAAGTGAGATTCAAAGAGAAGCTGTTTCACGCGGAGGCGATGACACTGGGCAGTATCCGCCACCCTAACATCGTCACCCTGCTCGGCTACATCACTGGCCCCTCCACCACCATGCTGGTCTACGAGGATATGCAGAATGGTGACCTGAACCAGTGGCTGCACAGGACCAGGGGCCGGCTGGACTGGCCGTCTAGGCTTAGCATCGCCATCGACACCGCGAGAGGCCTCAGCTACATGCACGACAAGGGCATCATCCACCGCGATTTCAAGTCCAGTAACATCCTGCTCGACCACGACTTTGGGGCCAAGCTCGGCGATTTTGGACTTGCCAAGTTTCTTGCCAAGCCTGGTGAATCGGAGCCAGCGTCTGCTGTATGGGGAACACCCGGTCATATTGCTCCAGGTAAGCAACCTTAATTACCTTCTTCCTCCCCAAAGGTCAAAGATATTTTTTTATCAAAACACACTCTAGGCGATTTCATTACCTACAAGGCATCTATAAGTGCATATGCAAAACTATGTTAGCAGGAAATATACAAGTTGCCATGGATCATAATTGCATTACCCTACCAATGATCAATCCATTATGTACTTCGGAAGGCTTGAGACAAGCCTCATCTCCTAGATACACAATTGGCAAAGATACATGTGTAATTGTGTATAAGTTTGTGAGCAGGGGAAAAGCATCAGGGTTTACAGGGTAGGGTATGTACGGTTTTGGTGTCATATCATGCAATTCAAATATGCTCAGCATCTCCAGATCATCATCTGTCCAGGAAATGAAAACTGCAAATAAACTGAAGGGGCAAATATGTGGTCAAAACCACCTACTAGGTGAAAACATGGGAATCAATTTGAAATGATATTTTTAGAATTTTGAAACTAGACAATAAAACGGCAATTTTTCTAGTGGATATGAACCTTAATTTGTTATTTTCTTATGAAATTTTCTAGTTTGAGTTTGCATCTCAACTTCTTCGGGTGAGTATAACTATGGATGTGCCACGTTTCAATTTTTTTGAATGACCAAAATACTTTTTTTAAATGGTTTCCACCACATATTTTGCGACTAGCAACAGCTTTACCTAGCACATACAAACCAGACAAGAACGTTGACAGGTTTTTTGAATGTGGCATGTGACGCATCTAACTTGAGGTGCACTGTGCACATGGTCTTGGTTGCAGAGTACCTCCGCAATGCAGAGGTGAGTGAGATGGTGGATGTCTACAGTTTTGGTGTGGTGCTGCTCGAGCTCACCACAGGGAAGAAACCGCATATTGCTGGCACGGAGAGAGGCACTAGTCTAGCAAGATGGGCATCTCAAGAATACAGGAGGAACAAAAGTGTATCGGAGGACATCATCGATAAGGATATTCAGAATCAAGCCTGCCTGGAAGACATCAAGGCTGTGTTTAAGCTTGGGCTCAGGTGCACAAGTGAGGACCCACTTGACAGGCCTGCGATGAATGAGGTCCTCCAGGAGCTCAGTCGGTTTGACCGAAGCAGGGTTAAACGCCGCGGTAAGAAAAGAACAACGGAGTCGTTTGGTGCCAAGGTTTATAGGAATATTCGAGGCAAAATCTTCAGACGAGGTTAATCAGTGGTATCCTTCCAGTAAATTTGTCCTTGACCGGAGTATCATTGTTCATATATATGCCAATGATAAGAAGTGCACTTGTAGCTCACTTGTAGCTGTACAACTATAGTGCACTTGTATCCATAGATGAAATAATGATATGCCTGTTGACAGGCTCAAGTGCACAAGCGAGAAGTGCACTTGACAGGTTCCATGCACTTGTAGCTGTAGAATATAGGGTGTGTTTGGTTGGTTGTGGCTTTTGGAAAGCTGTCTTGTGGTATGTGAGTTGTGGAAAAGCTTGGTGTTGGAAAGACTGTGGGAAAAGCGAGAAGCCGTTTGGTTAGAGTCTTTGTGAAATTTTGTCAGAAAGGCGTAGAAGAAATACCGTAATGCCCCTAATGACCTATGACACTATTTATATGCAAATTACTCGTGAAAATCCAGTCTGTTCTATATTTTCAATTGAAATGGCAAATTTGGAATGTAAAAATTATAAATTTTTTCTTCACTCAAAGTGATATGGTCCATTGATTCCAAGTCGACGAGGTAATATTTTCCTATAAAACTATATAAGTAATGCAAATAATATTATAATTGTACATGAAAAATGAAGGAAAAGAAAGCTGCGAGTGTCATCACCTGTTGCTCTAAAAAAGAAAGTACCAGAATAGAGTATGTTATGAAAGCAACTCAACAGGGTACAGGAAAATCAAACAAAGGCAGGGATTCACCTATATGCTAACCAATCACTTAGGTCCATCCACCTACAAACCATAGACCGCGACTCTTGAAGATTTTCCTTCACAAACCATTATCCATGTGCATCCCTTTCTGAGAAACACATCCACTCATTCAGCAAAACTAATGCAGATAAGTCAGAATATTGATCACATCACAATAGGTAAGACATTCAAGCTGACATAATGGAATATTTATGCAGACATAATGAGCAACAAGGGACTGAAGATACTAATTCACATGTTCTGGAGCATGTATTACAAAGATGCAGTTTTCAACAGAATTACTAACAAATAACCTATCCACTTTAGAGAGGTCTGCTTGGTTCTCCATTTCACTAACAAATAGCCTATCAACTTTAGAGAGGCCTGCATGGTTCTCCTCCATTTCACTACTTCCATCTAGTTCATTCATGATCTCCACATTGACCATTGGCATTATGTCTTCGCACACAGAAGCCAAAACTTGTAGCAGATTGACGATAACAGCAGCTCTAGTCGACGAACAGACTGATTATTACGAACAGGCTGAACATTCAGCAAAGATGGTACAGTTGTACCCTATATAGCTCCCAGAACCGAACATATTACTAGGAACATCAGATTCATCACATATCCATCACATCTTCAGGGAGCTTGGATTCCTACAAATGAAAAAGGACAAACATCAGTCAAAACTGATCGGGAGACCTTGCAAGTGGGCGGTCTGGGGCAAGTCCGTGGGGGTGGAGGATCGGGAGACCTACTGCCGGGCGACCTGCTGCTGCTGCCCGCAGGTGGTGGCTCGGCGACCTGGCTGGCCGCTGATGCCGGCGACCTCCGCAGCTGCTTTCTTTGCCGGGCGGATCTTGAAGGGGACCGAGGCGGGGCCGCCCGAGACAAGGACGGGAACCTCGGGCGTCGGGGCCGGCCTTGGCGGGGAAGGGAAGGGGCCGGCCTTGGCGGGGACGGGCACCTCCGGCCAAGGTAGGGGGCGGCGGTGAGACCGCCCGAACCCTATCCGGGCACGACGGGAGTAGCGAAGAGGAGGGGAGTCGGGGAAGAGCGACGGGATGGGGAAAAAGAACGATTTAAACGTTATTTGCCCTTCATAACCAGTGGCGTGGGTAATTTTCTCCAACTTGCCTTTCCAAAAGCCGAAAAAGCGTGTGCCGAGGTGCTTTTACAATTACACTACAATGAAAGCTGCTTTTGACTTTAGCTTTGAGTACAACCCCTTTGGTTGGGCTTTTGGCTTTGGGGCAAAAGCCACAGCCAAAAGTCCAACCAAACACACCCATAGTTTTGGTAGAGGCTTTCATTTGTATGCTAAAAGCCTAAAAGCATGTATTGTTACTCAGTTCGACACTATGTCGACTGGACTCGTGAGGTCAGAAATCCTCAGTGATTAAAAAAAAAAAAATACTTAGCAATTTGTAGTTCTTCCTTGTCTGAGATTTCTGTGTACACATCCCCCATGGGCCTGGACAATCGTCGTACAGCATTACTTCATTTCATTATCCATGCATTATTCACTTTGTTGTCATGGTGGCACACTATACCTATTCCTGAAATTAAAATGGGATTGTGACACCTGTAAAATACGTAATGGAAAAAAAAAACTGGCAGAAAAGTAAAGAAGAGAGACTGAAGCCTAAGCCAAGCAGTGTGACATATTTGACAATTTACTAACTACAATGCGGCACGCTTTGTCGAAGCTCTTGGGGCATCCACGGTAGTAAAATTAATTTTTACCGTTTGATCCTGTAATCAACGTCTAGATCTTGGTTTAGCTCTTGTTTAGATGCCTAACCTAAATATATAACCACCCCTTTCTTAATTATCTCGGCAAAAAAAAAAAAAAAGAAAACACTCTCTCGTGCTCTCCGTCTCTCCAGGCTCCGTCCGGCGCCGTCGCGGGGCGGCTCCTCTCCCCGCGCCTCCGCTCCCGCTTCCCCCTCCCCTCTCCGCTTCCTCCCTCCTCCCTTCCCTCCTCTTCGGGCGGCCGGCGCGCGGCGTCGTCTGAGGCCGACACGATGTCCGCCCCGCCGTCGTCGTCCCGCCCACGGCACGGCGGCAACGGGCGCCGGCCGGTGCCGCCGGCGCACCACCCCTCCCCACGGCGGCGTCTGGCACCACCCCTCCCCACGGCGCGTCTGGTTACGCTTTGCTCCGTCCGCCGTGTCGCGTCGTGCGACCTAGGTTTGGTCTCTTCCCCTTTCCTCTCTCTCCCTTCTTACTCCTCCCTCACGGGATCTCTCTCGCAGAGAGGCTTGCTCCCCCTCCCCGTTCACGCGATCTATCTGCGAGATGGATTTTTTACTGTCTTTGGACGAAACCCTAGCCTTTGTCCTTATTTTTTGACATGATTTTTAATTACAATTGGGCTAGCTTTGGCCAGCTCGGGGGCATCCACGGTAGCAAAATTAATTTTGACCGTCCGATTTCATACTGTTTAGTTGTATTTGCATATGTGAGTTGGTCGGTTTATGCCCATGATGAAATTGTTCGAGGCAGCTTTTATTGTGATTTGCATATGTGAGTTGTTGAGTTTGTGCCCATGATGAAATTGTTCAAACACTTTTTATTACGTGCAATCGGTAGATGATCAATATCTGTGAGAGATTTGGTATTTTCCAACTATTTGGATGCCTTCATACTCGGGATCATGATCAAATGACGATTGACTTATTTACGAGGCCTCTAAAATTTGTATAGATTTCTCTATTCTTATGTCCATGATGAACTAATATCGGTTGATGCTCGGTGTCTTGTGAGAGACTTGGCATTTTCCCAGCTATTTGGGTGCCTTGATACTCCGGGATCATGATTAAATGGCCATTAACTTAGTTACGAGGCCTTCAAAATTTGTAAACGTTTCTCTATTCTTATGTCGGTTTACAATGCAATATCGGCCGATGATCAGCTTCTTGTGAGTGCCTTGGCATTTTACATCTTGATGTCTTCATACCCTAGGATCATGCTCAAATGACAATTGACATATTTCTGAGGCCTCTAAAAATTTAAAGGTTTCCTTTCTGAGACTACCTAGGTGTTATGGTACAGATCTGAGGACATGACCATGCCAATGATATTTGATTTAGTGCACTGCAGTGCTCATGATTTTGTAGAATATATCGGAGCACAACACCATGTCAGATGTATTTGTTTCCTTTGGTGGCGCCTTTGTAGTGCTCATGATCTTGGTTAGGTGTCAAAGTGATGAGTACACACTCCTCTTGGTGCTAGATTAGCTTGAGGGAATAGGGTCTTTGCTGTGATGAATATACGATATAATAAATGTTTAATGTTTCATGTAGTGATCATGGGCCATCCTTCCCCATTTTGCTCCTCTTTTTTTTTTTTACTGAGGCAATGCTTATGAGCTATGATGATTCTTCTTCTCGCATCTGTCCAATGTTCTTAAAAATGAGGCAGTGATCATGAGAATGTTGATTTATTTTTGCCTTTGTAACTTAGGCACTGATTCAATTTTTTGGCAGTTCTTTACCTGAGGCAGTGATCAGTTGGATGCTTAAGTTTCCTGTTCCTTTCTATCTATTCTATTACGTTGTGCTTTGGATTATTGTCTTTGCTCTTGCACTTATACTTTTTTATGATCGTTGCCTATGGTATCGACGGTGCATTATTATGCGATCCCGAGCTTTTGCTTATTGCCCATGAAGGGATAGATATATTCTTCTTAATTCTAGGCCTCTGATCACTATATGACATCAATGCTTGTGCAGTCAGATTATATACTTTTGGTTCTGAGCACACACCCTATTTCAGAGATAGTTTATCAAAGGTCCAAAATAGTTGGGATTTTTTTGGTTGTTGTATCGGTTTGTTTTGCATGAACCAAATTTAGGTTTCATCTTTAAAATAAAAAGATGCCGGTTGAGAGTGTCCCAAAGGTGAAGTGAAATCATGAAATAAGAGGTATGTACTTCTCTCCAATTAATCTTTGTGATATATTGTGAACTAAAAATCAATCTTACTTCTCTTCATTTAATGCAATGATATGTTGTGAGCTAAGAATCGATGTTCTTCTTTGTTTCTTCGTCCCCTGAACTTATGCCCCTCTTCCTAAAGTTATTCCTTCTGTAATTGCATGGTGCTAACCTTACATGCTTCCCAGCTTTTAAGTCTAAACTTGAGCATGAGTTATAGAGTTAGGATTTCTTATATGTCAAAGGCCTTTTTTTAATAATTTGTATAAGCGTGTGAGAGTGCCTTATGAGTAGACTTTTCAATTATTAATTGATTAGTTGATACCTGGTTGCATTGGAAGGCTTCCTATAGTATGTTATTTTCCTTGAGAGTTTTGCACCTCGTGCTAGGTCGCTACATTTCGGATACTTTGCCTCTAATTGCCTTCTTGTGCTAGCTTTGCGTGGCTATTTACATTCATGGAGGGCTGTGTGTGCATGGTGCCGATGACCACCTTTTTGCTTGCTATCTTCAGGTATTGTTTGAACCGGTTGTGTCATGTAGGTTTGGCTTAGACTGAATCCGGTGATTAATTTTTGTGCCTTTTCATTGTTCACTTGAATATTGCACATCATTTTAGTGAGTTATCTTCCTCTGCCTTAAAACCAGTAGCCACTGTTAGTTGTACAAGATTCATGCTTAACGCCCCTTCTAAAGTGTCTGCACATTTTCATTTGTTGCTCCAACAGTGTTTCCATGGCCATGGCATTTTCCCCTTTTCAAGAGAACAAGAGGGGAGGCCCCAACTGAAATAATATTAGGATTAGGAAGGTCTCCAAAATTCAAATGTTTGACTTGCCGGTTCACTCACATTGTATCCTTTTTTTTTCCGGCATTCATGCGGATGTCTACAAGGGGAACACATATGTCCATGATTTTTGGCACATTTCGGGTTCTTATGCATACTTCAAAGTGACATTAGACATTAGTCTTTGGCCATGTCTTAAGGTTACGCTTTATACTTCAATTGTTTTAAGAGTTTTTGTCCTTTGTTACATCAATCGAGGGCCGCACATATGTAATAATTTTACGCTATGGTAATCCATCTTAATCTATTTACGAAATTAGAATAGATGTTATTATTCTGAAGATTCTAGCACCTCTCTATCTTGATTACATGTGTAGTCATTCCTTACCTTTTCTTTATTGGGGTACAATTAAAAGTGGCAAAATTTGAATCGATCACGCTCTCTTTAAAAATCTTATTCTAAATCATTTTCAAACTTACGCATGTTGTCAAATTTAGTTGGATTTAGTGCAACCGGATCAAGAAGTGTCAGCCATAGAAGTCAGACTCTACAAATAAGATATCGTGTCGGTCTCCAGCTCACCTCAATCTCAGCTGTATATCATCGGAAACATGCATGTTGTCAACAAATTCGGTGATTGTCTATGTGAGCTTTGGCGAATCTGAATTTTTTTTCTTGGGTGCGAGATACATTCATATGACTGCATCCCTATGTCTCAAACGTGCTTTGGAGGCTTTTGGACCCAAATGAAGTGGAGAGGTAAAATCTTACGTATAATAGCGGTGATCACGTATTACGCAAGCTCATCTATGCATTATTGCACTAAAGGCGTAATACTTTTCTCTTTCTATTTTTCCACATGCTGCTTTGAAAAGAATCGTTGGCATTCCTGTACATATAGACAGATAGTCCATTACCCATAAATTGTTGTGTTTTTTTTTTTTGTTGATACTCAAAGGTGAGGCTGAACATTTGTGCCTAAAAAAATTGTTGCTTAATGCAAGGCACTCAATTTTGTCTTACCAGCCTTTGTATTATGACTTTTATAGTCATAGGTCATCTATGCATAGGATTACATGGTTTGCTCATAGCACAAATTAGCTACTTCATATATATATATATATATATATATATATATATGCTATACTACACCCTAGGTGTAGAATACATTCTACACCCACCGGCCCAACATGGGGCCAACCGGTCTAACCCAACCAGCTCCCGTCCAACCCAGACTTTCACACCCCGCGCCCCTCCCCACGACCGCAACCAACTGTCGGCCCCGACCTTATCTCGAGCGCGAGCGGAGAGACGAGCGGAGCGAGGCGAGCCGCGAGGGCGAGCCGTTCCCTGCGCGACGGCGGCCGGCCGTTCCTACGCGACGACGGCGGCCGCGAGCGGAGCGAGGCTGCTCCCAAACCGCGGGCACGTAGAGCGGCACTCCCGGAGGCACGTCTCCCTCAGCCGGCGGAGGCCACTCCCGATCTGTGCCCATGGCGGCCCTCGTCGGGGGCAGCTTCCTGATGTGCGGCGGCCTCCACATCACCAGCGGCGGCGGCGGCCCTTTCCCCACCGGCTGCAGCTCGTGCTGGATCTGCATCAAGGGTAGAAACAGGATCGACATCGGCGTCGGCCATGCTCGTGACCACGAAGTGTCCTGCGGCCTCCTCGTCGCCTGGCCTCTTGCGTTGGAATCAAGCCCATACTCTGTGGCTCTGCGCCATGGCTTCGACGAGCAAGGGCCAACTGCTGTGGCCTCCAGGGAGCTCGAGCGTGCGATGGCTCAGCAACCCCGTGCATATCCGCAGTGCGCTTGCATCCCAGATGGGTCTGACCAAGGTGGCCTGATGGACGGAACTGGCTTGCAAGGTGCGGTCACTGCTGTACTGTGGGAGTTGGACTGGACTGATGTACTAGAATGCTACTCCATTGAAAGTCTGAAAAACATTCAGTATACTGAATGCTCAACACTGGATGGAGGTAACTATACTGACAAGAAAGATGCTCGACCTGAATACTAATTGGACTACTAAATAATTAACTTTGAAAAATGGAATGAATGTTTGGTTTCTAAAATTAGGAGCATTATTATTTCTCTTCTGTAGTTTTAGTAGTCACTATTTTGTTCAGGTAATTTTCTCATCATGAGTTTTGGATGTTTCAGTAATTTCAGGAATCCTCTATCCTTCAGTGATCTAACACATATTGTTTAGTAGTCAATCCTTACGAGTTCAATAATCGTTATTCTTCTATTCAGTATAAGTTTTTCAAAAACCATTTGTTCAGTAATTGACTTTTTTCCATGTTTTCATACTTTAAAGTTCACTCATAGGTGTTCATTAATTGATCTTTTCATTCTTTGGATTCAGTAATACATCATTCCATCAGCTTCAGTAGTCGATCAAGTTTAGTAATACATCCCATCAGTAGTAGATCAAGTTTATTAATACATCATCCCATCCTGTAGACCCCTCACGGAGCAGGCAGGTGGCACGGATCCCTGGGCGGAGCAGCAGCGAGAGGTGCTACGGCATCCCGCCCACCACCGGTGGCGGCGGCGCGCATGCGGGAGTCTGGACCAATGGCTTTCAGTAATCATGTTTAGTAGTAGTAACACTTTCAGTAATCATGTTTAGAAGGCATGCTGGCTGGACTAATGACTGAACCAATGGCTTTTAGTAATCATGTTTAGAAGGCATGCTGGAGTCTGGACCAATGGCTTTCAGTAATTGGCTGTCGGTGTTCAGTAACTTTTTTCAGTAATCATGTTTACCAATCCACCAGATTTTGATTTAGCATTCGTTCCACTGATTTCAGAAACTAATTTTTATTTTATTTGATCCATTTTTTGTAATCCCGAAATAATTTACTGAATCAATGGTTCTATACTATTGACCATTGACGTCTTCCACTTCTGAGCACCGAGGCCTCCCATTACTAAATATTGATGCCTTACATTAATCGATTGGTAATAATGTTTAGTAGTCCATCAGATTTCAATTTAGTATTTGATCCATGGAGTTCAGTAATTAATCTTTGTCTTATTTTGATCCATGTTTTGTAATCCCAAAATAATTTATTGATCCAATGGCTTTCTACTATTGACCACCGATGCCTTCCACTACTGAACACGGACACCTTTCATCCCATCTGTAATTGATACTTTCGGATCTAGTACTTCATGCCAATAGCTTTAGTAGTCAATGATTTTCGTAATGCTATATGGCAATGTTTTGGATCACGTGTCTTTTTAAATGCATGCCCCTATCGGGCAATGAGTTTTGTGGCGGCGTCTTTTTAAAAATAGCATTTATGGTTATGTGTTTGCTCATAAATACATGGTCAATAATTTATAGGTTATGGCATAGGGCGTTTGCTTAGTTTAGTGTAGATAGCTCCGTAATCTATGGTCGGTAATTTTTAAGATTAGGTATAGTGCGTTTGCTTAGATTAGGTTCGGGGCATGTGTTAAGATTAGGGTATGTAGCGTCTATTGAGATTAGGGTATGTAGCGTATATTGAGATTATGGTAAAGGGTGTGTGCTTTGAGATTAGGGTTTATTTTTTTTCCGAGATTAGGGTTCACATATTTTTCTTTGAGATTAGGGTTGACATATTTTGTTGTAATTAGGGTTCACACATTTTGGTAAGATTAGGGTTGACACATTTTGTAGTGATTAGAGTTCACACATTTTGCGAGAGATTAGGGGTTCATGCATTTTGAGATTAGGGTTCACACATTTTGCGAGATTAGAGTTCACACATTTTCTTGATATTAGGGTTCCTATTGTTCATTTGTGCACACATACATCTTCCTTATATAAATTTAGCGCCGCAAGTGTGGCCTCGAGTGAATGTAGCGAGGCCGAGAGGGCGGTAGGCCCTCGAGGCCGAAGCGGTGAAGATGTGTGCACACTTCACACAATTTCTTTGAGATTAGGGTTCACACATTTTCTTTGAGATTAGGGTTGACACATTTTCTTTGTGATTAGGGTTCACACATTTTTCTTTGAGATTAGGGTTGACACATTTTCTTTGTGATTAGGGTTCACACATTTTGCGTAGATTAGGGCTCATACATTTTCTTTGAGATTATGGTTCACACATTTTCTCGAGATTAGGGTTCACACATTTTGTAGAGATTAGGGTTCACACATTTTGTTGTGATTAGGGTTCACACATTTTCCGAGATTAGGGTTCACATATTTTCTTTGAGATTAGGGTTGACACATTTTTGCTATGATTAGGGTTGACACATTTTTCTTTGTGATTAGGGTTCACACATTTTTGCGAGAGATTAGGGTTCACACATTTTGCGAGAGATTAGGGTTCACATATTTTTTTGAGATTAGGGTTCACACATTTTCTTTGAGATTAGGGTTCACATATTTTGCTATGATTAGGGTTCATACATTTTGCGAGACTAGGGTTCACACATTTTGCGGAGATTAGGGTTCACACATTTTACCGTGATTAGGGTTCACACATTTTGCTAAGATTAGGGTTCACACATTTTTTGCCGAGATTAGGGTTGAGGGAGTTTCTTTGAGATTAGGTTCACGGTTCATAGTGTTTCTTTGAGATTAGGGTTCACACATTTTTGCCGAGATTAGGGTTCGGGAGTTTCTTTGAGATTAGGTTCACGGTTCATAGTGTTTGCCGAGATTATTGTTAGAGCGTTTCTTTGAGATTAGGGTTCGGGTTTTGGGGCAAGTGTCCTTTTAAATGCATGCCCCCTACAAAGCCATGTGTTTTAGGGCAAGTGTCTTTTGAAAAGCATGCCCCCCCTACTAGGCAATGAGTTTTGAGACTATTGTCTTTTCAAAAGTATGCCCCTACCGGGGAAAAGGGTTTTTCAGTGATTCAAGCAATTGCGGAGCCATAAATTCGATGATTTTTCAAGGGTTTAGCTCTTCCACTATTGAATATCTATTAGATTTGATTTTTAGTAGTCAATCCCTTGTGTTTAGTAATAAATCTTTGTTTTAGTAATCCATGATGCAGAATACATGTGTGTGCTCAGTAATACACGGTCGATAATTATATGTATTTGCTCAGTAATGTTAATAGCTTCAGTAATGCTAATAGTTTCAGTAATGAATGATTTTGAGTAATGCTATATCTAGTACTGCATTCAGTAATCAATCATTTTTTACTCAGTAATATATGCTCAATATTCAATCAAGTTCAGTAATGCATCCCCATAAATTCAGTAATCGGTATTTTTTTGGATTTAGTAGTGCATCCCATCACCTTCCGTGCATCCCAAAATAGTATGTTATTATGCATGCAGCACATACATGCAACTATCTAAGTGTTTTGCATGGCTAAAAATGTCACTGCCTTTGAGAAAAAAAAGAAGCCTTCACGGAGTGGAGTTGAGCGGATGACGGAACCTAGCAGACTAGTAGATGCCGCACCAGGAGGCAGCGCGTCACACTCTAGCGCATGAGGCCCACGTCGGGAAGTGGCTTGTGCGGGGAGGATTGTCACGCGGGGGTGCGATCATGCGGGGCAGGAGGCGGGATCAGGATCGGGCACGAGGGGGCGAGTCAGTTTGCTGCGCGCGCGCGGGAGCCGGTGGGGTTGGGTCGGTTGCGTTATTTTCTGGTGCGCTGGCTGGTTCATGGGTGCAGAATGAATTCTACACCTGAGGTGTAGAATAGCACTGCCCTATATATATATATATTTATTTATTTATTTATCTTTTTTGTTGCTCCAGAGCTGTGTTTTACAGATATCATCAATTGTATCTCTTGTCAATTCTATTATGCTAATTAAACTCTTGTGAATTCCATCCACTTTTCAGATAAGCAAGCTCCTGTTTAGATATTTCGCAGCGCATGTGGGTTCTTTCAGTGTGTTATCCAACATGAGCTTCCTAGGATATCTCTAGAAAATAGGTAAGTGGAGTTCCCTTCCAATTTGTAGATGGCTTATAATTTTGTAGTTCTTGTACAGTTGTTTTTTGACCGAATCTTGTATCGGTTCTTGATCTCTGGAAGTGCGAAAGGTCTTCCGGTATGCTTACCTCTGGAAGTCCTTAAAGCGATCTGCATGCAACCCCATCTTTCTTGCCACTACATGCTTCAAACCACATGTTTCCTTGTGCACTGTGTTGTGTTGTCTATATTATAGTTTATCTTTTTTTTCTATATATATAGCTAGAGTAACTATATATGGAAATGGTTGATTTGTAACCATTGCTATTTCATAAAGTAGGATGCCATTCCATGTTGTATGGTTTCGATGTTCCTTGGTGCAAACTGTTCAGGTCCAGTGGTTTATGACTTTATACGGTCTCCAAAATCCTATTTAAGTCACCGTCAATAGGTCTGTCTATTGGCAGACTCACCTGTCTAGATATGCAATAGGTGAATATGTCTGTCTATTGGCGGGGTGACTGTCTAATGGGTAATTTTGGACCAAGTCATGCATCTATGGAGGAGCATAACATTTGTCTTTGGATCGCCTAGAGACGGGGAATAAGGTTATTTCAATCCTGGGCCTAATGCTTTATAGATGAGGCATGAGCTATCCTTTCTTTTATTTAACTTCCTTTATGCTACCAGTATGGCATGCTAGCAGTGGAGTCCGAGCTATGCCATAATTTTCTTGCTTTCTTATACGTATGTATATTCCTGATTGATCTCTCGAAGTTACAATTCCAGGTTTTTGTCATGGTGTCCATTGCAGCAAGGAACACTGGAAAGTTTGGAACCTTAGATGGGGTGGCTGTGTTCAGTTGCAATGTGGTTCGATTGTGCCGTTGGATAAATAGGAAGCTATTTTGGTGACCATAGTCTCTTTTATGATTCTGAGAATGCAACAGAGAACTTTTGTATACATGATATCACTAAATTCGATACGGTATTGTGCAAGCAATGTGTTGCCATGATATAGTTAACTTTGCACTTAATATGACCCATAGCGTTACCACGTGCAATATATCATGCCTGTAATTCTATAGGTTGAAGACGGTGAGCGGACATATATTTTAAATTTCAATTGATGCACTTTAAATTTATTTTTGTTTGTTAGCAAAGGAGCGTGATGTGTGGTTTGATATTTTTGTTTTTAGCTTGAAAATGTCGAGAAGCAAATTTTACATCTGAATATTTGATACTTGGTGCTGTCAACATGCTTGTCCTGTTTGTTCTATTCGTTAAAGTGTGGCCACTTTTTTTTTGGGCTCCAGCTTGACTATCCTTGATTGTTCTTTGTCCCTAGGTGCACTCAAGTTCTTTGTTGATAGATGGGAATTGCATGATGGAGGATAACGGGCTCAAAAATTATCATGGGCAAGTGAGTTTTCCCTCAGTTTTATTATGGGCAAATGCGGTCTTTGCGCCGGGACCAATCAACAATCGTGGGCCTCGGTGGAAAAGGAGCAAGGCACAAATAGTGAGTCCATCCTTCTCTAACCTTCTAGCCATGAGCGCAGCACACATGTGTTGATGGGGTGCAAATATGATCTGCTCTTGTTGGTGCTACTGTTGGTTTCATGTTTTTATTCTACTTCTCTAATGTCCCTGCCGAACAGATCAAAGTTACGGTAGGCTAATGCTTCAATTATTCACTTTTTTTGTTGGAGTCCTACTCTATTTTTTTAGGGTGATCAATTCCTGCTATGTATAGTTATTTTATTGTTTCACTTTGTAAACAATTGAAACTTGAAATCTATCTCTAGGTGTATGAATAGCTGAAGCGAGTCTTAGCATCCCCGAAGCGAGTCTTAGCATCCCTCGAGAAAATCCGAGACTTTGCACGAGCTTATTCTTTCTTTTTTTCGTGTGCTAGCATTTGGGGACCAAGGAGATGAAGATGTGCTGCAATAGGAGTATAATTACAGAACATGGAAACGAAGGTGATGGTGCAATAGGAGTGCAAAGTACCTAAACAAGGAGATGGAACCAATGGTGCAGTAGGTGCATAGTCAAATGAAGGTTCAATGCTTTTAAAAAGCGTTACTATATAAGTGTGATACTTTCTACGATGAGGCACAGATGTAATATATTTTTAAAATGCTTTCTTCCCATAAGTTTTATTCTTGGTTATTTTACAATCCATACTACATATCCCAATATCAGACACTGATGTGTTAACATTGCTATCTGTATGAACTATATGCATCGATTATGTGTGCAACATCACTGGCCAGATCACTAAATATCTATTCCGCGCGCAAGGGCGCGCGCCTTCTACTAGTACTGTATAAAAAATACGGAATTGTCACGCTGGTAGGTCCACAAACTGTAGAAAATATTTTCTACAGTATATGCGGACGCGTGACAGTATTCCATAGTCGGTGGGCTTTGGCATGGCGGATGTGGATCCACCACTGCGGAGCGGGCTCGAATGATGCTATGGGCCGAGCGGGATATCCTGGGCCGAGCCTCAAAATGGCTCACCGCTGCTGCCAGCGCACAATGAATCCTCCATGGCCCACAACCGGTGAAACAAAGAAGGAAAGAAATTACGGGTAGTGTTACTTGCAGGTTAATAAACAGATTTTACTGTTAAAAAACGGGGTTTGGTTACAAGTTGATCTCGGCAGCATTAGCATCTACTACCAGCAGTGGATGAGCGCGACCACCATTGGTTGCAGTCAACTTGCTCATCAGAGCTCGGTGTGCATGGCAGCCTCCTCGTCCTTCCCCTGCTCCTCCGCCTCGTCGTGGTGGTGGTGGTGGTCATCAGGCGCGCCGCTGCAGGTGCTGCTATGGAGGAGGAGGATAGCATTACTTCATTTCATTACCAATTCAGGCGAACAGCTCTAAACGCAGGGAATATAGATGGCATCAGTTTTCCTTAAACAAAAAAAAAAAAAACAACTGTTGTCACCTTCCGCACACTTTGCTGACTTCTCGGAGAAAGGTATTCGGACAACAGAATCCTCCATAATTCTAGCACCAGTACTAGTATTTGAAATTATACGGTGACAAATGCCATCCTCTCTCGAGATGACTGTACTGTTCTCACGACACAAGACAGTAGTCGTGGCAAAACCTTAAAGACATTCTTCAGGATTATTACTCCTCTCGCAACTCTGGCGTGCCAAAAACAACCATCACGTTCACCTCATCAACTACTTTACCCTCCTTGTCAACGAAGATTTCTGCAAAGGTTACAGAATCCATGGCATCAACAGAAAGAGCTCCATCAACTCTGGTGCTCAGCACAGTGATCACCTCAGTGTAGTGCACTTTTGGTTGCGCATTGACCGATGCTTGCATTGCTACGGTGATGCTGCGCTGGGATCGTGGTGGGGACGATGCCTCTGTTTGGCTCTGTGCAGAAGCGTTCTAGCTTTGCCTTTGTGACGAAGGCAATGTGATCATCTGTATCGTTGGTCAGCTCCATGGAGTGCGATATCTTGAAGTCTTCAAAGGGAACGCGTATTTCCAGTGGCTCAATCCCAAGGATGTCTTCCACGCAACAAGAGCTTATCTGCGAGAGATATCAGATATGCATGAATGGCTTACCACTGCTTAGCGATGCATGCAAATCTAGTGTTAGTTGGGTGGGAGCATATATATGCCCTTACCTGGATTTGGGTTTGACTATCTGTAATGTCTATCTCCTCCAGCTCGTTTATTATATCTGATATATCAGGTCTGCCTGTTGGCACATCTTGCATGCATCTTAGGGCCAACTGGAGACATTTGTTCACTTGTTGGTGGTAGGCCAACGATGACTGTTTCATCATTGATTTAATCCACCGGTGATTCCACCTTCTGATTACCTGCCATGTTCATAATTAAAGTGCACTAATTAAAGACACACCACCACCATAAAAAAAAACAAGACCAATTCGCATCTCTAAGAGGTTACCCAATCCCGCATTGGTGATACTTCATTACTTGGCCTCAAACTATGACACAAGCATATCTCTATGTTTGAAAGACATGCTCTGGCCGGACCATAGTTATGTACGCACTACCAATAGCTCATGAAATTTGCAGCCACATATATAGGAAGATCTAATCATGCATGATTATGAAAAATGTACAAAGTGGTTAGACTGTTTATCTTACTTTAGTAATATTGGGCTTCATTCTACTTCCAGTCACCAGCTCTATAATTATTACACCCAAACTATATATGTCTGACTTGCTAGTCGCTTTGCCTCTGAAATGTATTATGGAGCGGTATAGCCTCTGCACAATAGTATAACAGTTTGATGCACATGACATAATAGAGTATATACATATGAAAGAATTTGGAACTTACTGTGATATGAGACGTGTAGTTGTAGCTAGTGAGTCACTTTCAGGTCTACATAGACCAAAATCTGTAATTTTTGGCACCATGAGATCATCTAGTAGTATATTGCCTGGTTTGAGATCCATGTGAACGATTTCCTTATCCTTGTGGAGATAATGCAGACCCCCGCAAATTCGATAATTATTTGGTAGCGTGTTTGCCATTCGAGACCCCTCAATTCATCTGAAGAAATAAAAGATGAAAACGTAGTATTTTAGAAGGTGGTAGTCTATGATTACTAAATGGAACTTATTTTTTGAAGAGAACACTCGAGGGGTGAGTTCCCCACCTAAATTGATTCCATTGGTTCGGCAAAGCCGATGCACGGAATTTGCCAAAAGGCATAGAGTTCACAACAAAAGATTACAACAAAGCCTCCATAAGAAGGAGTCGGCCCTTGAAGGTCCGAAAATAAATGAAAAAGTGGAGGTGATAGAGATTACAACATCAACAACCACCACCGGCAACAACAACAACACTTAAACGAACTCAAGGGTAAACCTAGACCCAAACCGATGAGCGCCAACTGAACGGCAATTTGTGCCCTCCTCGAACAGCATACTCGCCGATTTCACCATGACCATTGAGCCCTCCATCAGTCCTCATTGATGGGTGGCATCTTCCAGCACATCCGAACCCACGTAACCAAATCCAACACCGCCCACGGGAGGAAACCTTGGAGGGGAATGGCGCAACGCAGCAACAACACCCGACATTTGATATTCCAGCGGCAAAGATCGGTAGTGGTGACCAACATGCTAGCCCCGGATCGGCCGGACACGACATCCTCCCATGAACTGATGCTGACATCCTCCAACGCATTCGGGCCCATGTACGACCATCCAACACCAACCAAGGAGAGGAATCCTTGGAGGGGAATGGTAGCAGCGGTGGAAACATCACCCGTCATTAGATCTTTTGACACCATCTAGGAGAGCGTCAATGGAGCATAGACGCCAGAGGAGGGCACTCGTCAAAAACTTCGGCAACACCCAATTACCGGAGGCCAAACTTTCCCAAGAGAGAACAACAACAACAACACAGGGAGATCAAACAAAGGGAACACAACACAGGGTGTGACAGTGAAAGGTCCCAAATGGCTAGAGCGGGTGAATAGCCTAATAAAATTTCTACAACAACACTAAGACAAGATGATTAGACAAAAAGACGGCGTAGCGAATTTAGCGGAGCTACAACTAGCTATGCAAGCCACTTATCAAATCTAGCAATTCTAATATTTCTAATCACACACAATAGCTATGTCACTAAGTTACTCCTAGGTGAACAAGATACGCTAACTAATTCTATCACTAGGAGTTAAACAATCAAGATAAGCTAAGTAAAGTGGGGATGAGCTAGAATACAATACCACCGAGTAGAGAAGAGGTTGATAACAATCACCGATGTCAATAAGAAATCTCCAACGAGCAAAGCACACTTGACACAATGATTTTTCCCCGAGGTTCACGTGCTTGCCGGGCACGCTAGTCCCCGTTGTGGCGATGCACCCACTTGATGATTCACAAGCAAATGTCGGTGGCAAATCTCTCCGAGGGAGCCTGTAAGAATCACTCACAAGATAGGGATCCACAAGCCACGAGCAATCCACTAATGATGCCTTTCACGGATCTCTCGTGGGGAAGGCTCAAGACCCCTCACACGATCCACCGGTGTGGCCTCGAACAATCACCAATCGAGCTCAACCACCACAACTCCAAGCCGCTAGGGAACGGAGCAAATTCCCAAGAGAAACAAGAATCCCACAGCTCCTCCATAGAACAAGTGTCTCTAGATGCAATGATCAAGCAATATGCACTTGAATCTCACTCAATCTCACAAAGATTAGCAATCAAGCAAGAGAGATGAGTGGAGGGGAGTTTTCTCAGCTCAAGAGGATGTTAGAATGATCAAATATGCAAGCGAGACTCCAAAAAGCCGGCCACACCTCTATTTATAAGCACCCCCAAAGAAATAAAGTTGTTGGGGGCAAAAACAACCACTATCGGCCATGCCGACGCGTGCTAACAGCAAAGACGGACGCTCGCGTCGACGCCGTTCACCACGCGCGAGCCAAAGTCAACCGTTGGCATCCAACGCCGCGTCCGGCGCCTTGTCCAGTGTCCGACGCCACACGGCGTCCGGCGCGAACACCCTGCATAGACCTCTGCGGACCGTATCCGAGCAGACGCCGGACGCCCGGCGCGGCGTCTGCGGCGTAGTGCCGAGCACGCGGCCCGGCGCCCACCGAACGAACTCCGGACGATGAGGGTCCAAACCCCGGCGTCCGACGTAGAAGCTCCGGACGCGGCTACCCGTCGGTGCGGCCTTCCAAGCGAGATTTCGTCGTTTCGTCATCGCCTTCTCTTCAACATGCTACCCAACAAGTATACCAACTTGAGCACGAGGGTTAGCAAGATTTCTGCGACAAATTGCATCCGGCGCACTAGAAAATAGGCATCTCAATGAGCGGTACCCAAACCCAACCCAACCCTGTAAACACCACCACCTTTGCAAAAGGGCTAACACCACCAAGTGTACATCTCCATGTGCATGTGTGTTAGCATTTTCAGAATCAATTTCAAAGGCAAAGTTAGTGCGCTAGATTCTAATGCATATGCAAGTCACAATGAACCTAGAGGCACTTCAAATTCGGATTAGCCGTGGTTTTCCCCTCTTGATAGTCAGTTATCTATCCAAAATGTGATCACACTCTCTATAGTATCTTGGTCACCAAAAGTCAAAGACCTATGAAGTATACCTTTGCCTTGATCTCCAGGTCTTTGCTTTTTCCAACGAGTGAGCTTGATGATCCATCATGACCATCAACATAGTCCATGTTCATGATCATGTAGCTCCACACCATCCATGCTATCCTATCTCATAAGCACACTTAGAGTAGAGGATTAGCATAATAAGGTTGCATCAATTGCCCAAACCAAACATGAGATTTCAGACAGGAGCTAAGGCCATCCTTCACGGTGCTGCCCCCAAGAGGGTTACGACGTCGAGGACGTCGCCGCCATAGACTCCAGAAACTAGAGCTAGTTTTTCACCAGGAGGAGAGGGACAAAACTATAGACATAGTTGGGAGCCAGAAACATTGATGCCTCCAAGGAGGTAAACGGTGTTGAAGCGTCGTTGTCGATCGCACGAAGTTGTGCATGGCTTTCGCCTAGGTTCCTACTCGTGAACTATAGCTCATCCTAGCTACCCGCAAACTCCACACCGGCTAGAGCAACGACAACCATCGCACATACCACGTCGGCAAAGCCCCACCTACAAAGGTGGGTGAGTCAAACGCGGCTGAGCACACACGACACCCAACAGGGTTGGTGAGGCTATTGCTTGGCTGCTGGATGACATAGGCCGCCGCCCAAAGAACCCCACAAAGGAGGATGACGGATTACACCGACAAAGCCGCACCACGGGAGGAGCATCGCACCCCATGGTCGGCCACCGACATGGGGACGCATGCACCGCGCACCAGACGAAAGTCGGCCGGGCCGCGTGCCAGCCCTCCCGCAGCCAGCCGCCGAGGCGCCGGAGGGGAGCACTTAGGCCAGGCCGACACATGCCCCACCACCGCAGGGGGGCGGAGGGACGACGAGCCGCACCGAAGGAGCGCTTTGCGCCCGATGGGTGGGAGCGGGGCACCGGATCTAGGCCCCAGAGACCCGGAGCGGGCACCGAGAGCTCGGCGGCGGCCACCCCATGCCAATGGTTTATTTCACATTTGGGGAGAAAGAGACAAGGATGCGCCGAGGGTAAGGAGGAGAAGGCTACGATGGAGGCCTTTTGAGCACCCCGGGCGCCGCTATCGCTAGTCGGAGTAGCGACCGGAAATGGCAGCGGGCGGAGAGGCGTAGCGGGGGCATGGGGAATTATTATGTTGGAGAAGACCAAATGGAACCTATTGAAACCAATGAATGCCTCTAGGGGAGAAACCCAGAGGGGAGGCTCCTCTCGGGATGTTTTAGGGTCAACAAACCACCTAGAATGCCCATCAAGACAAATGATGAACGTCAACTAATGAGGTAGGAAAAGCTAGAATTTGGAAAATATAAAAAAATTGGATTGGTATGTGTTTTATCAATTGGATATCCTCAATTGGCCATTGGCCATTATATTTATAAGGTTGGGAGGTCATGCGACGCTTGGAGATAGTCTAAATGTTAAATTATGTATGAATCTCCAAGTTCTACTTGGACTAGCCAAATCCAAGTATCCAACCTTATGGATATACCAAATCCGACCTGGCCGGATTGCCCAGGAACCCTTTACATTGATATCAAATTAGGACAACATAAAATTGTTTATAGACAAATATTGGAGTCTTTCGTTTTATGGTCCATATTTTGATTATTAGCCGCCAACGCCCACCCCGCCCTCTCCGGATCCGGCCTTCCCATGGCCGGAGCGGCGGTGCGCGTCCTCCATTCTACGAAGAGGACGGCGCCCATGGAGATGGTTGGTGTGGGCCCCGTTGTACGCGCTGGCGCCGACTCCCGGTCCATGCCGGCGCTCTCCTCCTCCGGATCTACGGAGGAGGCAGCGCCTTTTACCCCTCAGTGGCCACCACCGGGGGTGTGCGGACGGCAAAAAGATCGATTGTGGCTATCCCGAATGCCACCGATACATCAAGGTGGAGGGGCAACGGTGAGGGCATTTGCCACCGCAATGGATAAATTTGTCTACATCCAATGAGTTTCTTTCAAGTTCATTTTAGTGCATATCGTTCAAGGTGTGGTGATTGATTTGAAGACCGCCATGAAGTGACATCGATATCTTTAGCATTGCTTTTTGAGTAGTAAACTCAACTCTTTTTGGATGTAGTAGATCATTAGTACATATATCTAAATGTACTAAAGTTTTTTTTTTTTATTCTTAGTTTTTAATAGGTTTTGGTATGTGTGTGTGGTCAATGCCAGAGAGGATTTAGGCGTGTGCGTTACGCAGAGGCGGAATGTTAATTCCATTATCTAAAAAAATATTTTGATTATTAATTGAATGTGTCTTTAAAAGTAGAATAAATAGCGATGATGATGCAATTAAGGAGATAAGTATATATTCTATCAAAAATGTGGTCCTATTGGGATGTTTGGCCTCACAAACCATTACATTCAAGATGGGATAGTCCAACATAAGTTCATCTCATGAATTGTAGTGGAATGACTCCATCTCCATGCTTATTAATTTTTAGATTGTGAAGGACAGGATGGCAGTGGATTAACTTTTTATATTCCATAAAAAAATGAGCGAGAAGATAAGAAAACACTCACTATTTCTCAAACTAAATGGCTTTTAAGTGGTCACTACATTATTGTACCTGAAAGATGTTGGTCAAGGCTTCCATTTCTTATGTATTCAAAACAGAGCAACCTTTCTCGTATATCGGCCATTATAATTTTTTCCTCCCAATGATATCGCATGTTCTTCTGTAAAAGAACAATAACCAAGAAATCGTACTATATTTGGGTGCTTAACCGAGATCAAATTTATAACCTCCCGATGAAACATCTTGTCTGTAATTGTCCGGGTATTATGAAGCCTCTTCACAGCAACGGCCCCATTTCGAAGGATGCCCTGTTTAAAATCATCTTGTGAGCACAAACATAAACATTATATCAATTTTCATACGCAGTGAGGAAATTTGAATGTCTGGTGGCATACAAACTAAATTACCTTGTAAACAATTCCACATCCGCCGCAACCATTTTTTTTTCCTGTCCGAGAAATTTTCTGTGATGCTATTTAGAAGTGCAAAATCTAGAGGGCTGGGTTCCTCATTTTCATTAATTATGCGCTCTAGGATGTTGAGCTTGTTGAGCTCCATATACGCTTGATTATCGGAGTTAGACCGCGACTTACGCGCCTCCAAGACAGCGACGGGGACGGCGAAATCCCCGGGCCCCGAGAGCCCCAGGCTGCGGCAGGCAGAGCTCGTCGACCTCCGCCGCGCTCCCACTCCCACCGCGGTTGCTGGAGTCCATGGAGGCGTTCGCCCCGCCGCTGCGGCGGCCGGAGGAGGACGACGAGGAGGGCGAGCCGGAGGAGGAAAGCGACGACATGTAACGGCTCCCCATAACAGAATATCTGGATCCATACGAGGAGCGCAGCTCACACCTAGAACTTGAGCTCCATGGGAGCGCGTTGGAATTAGGACTGGATTTCGCACCGGCTGTTGCGCCGCAGCATCGGGGAAGGAAGGATTGGGGAGGGGAGGAGCTCGGCTGCTTGCGGCAACGGCAAGGGTATTGGCGTGTGCCGTGGCGTCGGCGTCGTGGTGGTGGGAAGTGACAGTGCAAAGAGGCTGAACGCGCTTTCGAGTCTATGCCAGGTTGGTCCTCCTCCTTCTTTTGGTCTTAGTGGTCGTCGTCGTCATCCTCCCATTCCCACTTGAATCGACCTTTCGTCGGCGGCGACTTGTCCATCCTTAACCGACGACGACGACCACAGCCTCAGGACCTGATCCTCCGTCGCCTCACCACCATTGCCACCGCCGTCACCCACGGCCGCCGCCGTACTCGCCGCGGCCACCAACACCAACACCAACACCACCAGCGCACCCATTGCACGACGTGACGTAGGAGTTGGATGGTTCGCCAGCGGAGTGGGTGCATGCACACGGCAAGCAGCGTATGCCTTGGCTTGCAAGCGTGCAGTGAGTTGTACCAGTACGCAGGCTAGCTATAGAGCTGGCAGGGGAGAGTGAGCGAACAGAAGGATCGAGATGATGAGTGGTGGAGATGGATCGATCGAGTAGGAGGAAGAAATAGGAGGGGGGGAGAAGATGAGTACTTGAAATGCAAGTGAATGATAGGAAAATGAGCGTGCGACAGAGGGAGGTGTGGTTTATGCTTTACTCATCCTCTGAAAAAAGAAGGAAAAAAAAAAAACAAACCAAAGGAAGCCCTGCCATCTAGCCCCTTTCTTTTCCTTTTCCTTGGCAAATTATTTCTGCCAGGGTGTATTTGGATGTATTTGCGGCACGTACTCACTCCGGGCTGGTATTAGAAGTCGTTTTGGATAAGGTTTTGGTCAAACATCGGGAATATAAATCATAGTTGTTGAGTTTCTAAATGTAAAAATTATATGAGTAGATTTGTCTTAAAAAATACTTTAACAAAAGTATAAATATATCACATCTTAATAAATATTTTTATAATAATAAGAGGTCAAAGTTGTATTTTGGAGACAAAGTATACATATATCACATCTTCATAAATATTTTTATAATAATAAGATGTCAAAGTTGTGTTTTGGAGACCATATACATTTGTCCCCTAAACAACTTCTAATACCACGGCGGAGGAAAGTACATAATTATTTCTTGCAAGCCAATGCTAATATAAGTGTAGTGGTTAGATTCTTCTTAAAAAAATGTAGTGGTTAGATAAGGATAACACCGAAGCAGGAAAAACCACGTCAACTTGGTCGTGTGGTGTTAAGTTCAGAGCATGTTCAGAGCGCCACAAACAAACATTCTAAGATGTAAAGGCAGGATGTGCTGCGTGGCAGAGAAATCCTGATACATTTGGCCGGCGCTGTCATAAATGTTTTATTATATAATAAGTAGCTAGGAGGAAATTTATAGGCTATGAGCAACAATTTACAAATAGCTTTTCTATATTTGCGCGTTATCTTTAGCTAGCAAGAAATCAAAAATAGAATATTACTATATTTAAATATATACAATCTAAACCTTCTATACGGTAAACTCCACTTAGGAGTTTCCGGCAAGTCTTGGTGAAACCACGTCACCGAAACTGCTTCGTACAGTTGTTTCCCGTCCGTCGGTCCGGATTCCGCGATGCCGAGTGGTGCCCGCCGTTTCCCGTCTCGGTGGTGGAATCCGTTTCTGAGCCGCCGCCGCTTTGCCTTTCCTCACCGACGCTTCCCCTTGCTTCAAACCGCGCCGCCGTTCTCTCCCCTTCTCTTTCTTCACCGCCGTTTTCCCTTCCTCGAAACCGCGCCGCCGTTTCTCTCCCCTTCAGTTACCCCCTGCTCGCTAATCCCTCGCGGCGCCGTCATCAGTAACCTATATTTCCCACCGAGTACCTAATCCCCACCACACGGTCTCTTTGTTTACCTTCCGTCGCCCAACGATGCCGTCGCGTGGGCCGCCGCCGCTTCCCCTCCTTCCGTCGCCCACCGATGTCGTCGCGCGACCCGCCGTCTCCCTCCCCACTAAGCTGCCGCCTCTTCCCGTACGAAACCAATGGGACGGTCCGCATGGTCTTCCTTCAGTTCACGCGGCATAAATCCACGGGATCGACCTCCTCCCCTTTACTCTGGCCTCCCCTCTGGAGACGGCGGCGGCGGCGGCTCACCCACCTCCAACCGGTTGTGGTGTTGCTCCTGCGCCGGCATCGCAAATCTTCCGGCAGTCCATTCCTCCACCGCATCCGGGGCACCAGCGCGCGGCGGCTCGGTCCAAAGTCGCGTGGACGCGCTGGCGTGCAGGGGAGCAGGAGGCCAAGCCTCGTCAGATCCCGGCGACACGTGCTAATGGGAGGGCCAGCGCGGATTGGCCGGCCAGCGGCGGCTTCCAGCTTGCGCGTCCGGCCGCGCCTCTCTTCCCTGCCCGGGCCTGACACCGACGTGGTGTCCGAGCGCCCGACGCGGCCCTCTCCTCCCGGCACGGCGAGCGCGAAGTGACTCCGCAGGAGGCCATCGCAGCCCGCGGAGACGGTGTCCCCGCCCCTCCCAGAGCAGCGAAGACGCAGCCCCGCCCGTCTCTCACCAGTGCGTCC
The DNA here is from genome assembly GCA_015847255.1 of Hyparrhenia diplandra. Classification (NCBI taxonomy): domain Eukaryota; kingdom Viridiplantae; phylum Streptophyta; class Magnoliopsida; order Poales; family Poaceae; genus Hyparrhenia; species Hyparrhenia diplandra. The sequence continues at coordinate 82,822 of JADLZK010000994.1, forward strand.
CCTGCTCCTCCCTTCCCCGACTCGGCGGGGCACAGCTTCGCACAACGGCCATTCCGGTGGTACCGGCGCTCTGCTCTACGTCGGCCGGTCAACGTGACTAGGAGCGGCCTTCCACCCCATCGGGTGCGGCGTCCCCTGCCTCTCCCCACCATGGCTTCAACCCATCTCCCCGTGGGCAACTTTGGAACTACGGTGAGCCCTCCCGCATCCTAGCAGCACCAACGACATCCCCTCCTCCTCGAGTATGGCCAGCAGAAAGCAAGGTTTCTATTCTTTTGGTTTTTGAATTTTGTGCTTACTGAACCATCAATGCAAGCAAGCGAGTATTTGCCTCTATCCTTGATTGAGAATGATTTTTTGCCTCTATCCTTGATTGAGAATGATTTATATGCAGAATTGGTGAGTCTGACATCCCCAGGCCGATCCAAATCTTTCTCCTGTTTATTTGTTGATCAGAATCCGTGCATATTAAATTGTATTGTTTCCTCATGCCTCCGATTTGATTAATCTCTACTCTCAAATAATTTATATGGATTTCTCTAATTATCAAACTGCACTTTTGTTCACCTAATTATAGCTTCTTATTTTTTTCCATAATTAGCTCCTACCTTCATCATGCCACAAGGTCCAGTGCGTGCTCCCTGTCTCACGAACCGGATTGTCACCGCCATGCGCAGATCCCCCATCGCTGACTCGCTGTAGGAGAAGAAAGCGTTCGGTTCTGGTGACAATAGGAAGCAGCCTCATCAGCTCCAGTGTGCGAGGTCCATGCGTAGCGGGCTCCTGATCAGACAAGCTCACCGAACAGAGGAAGGGAAGAGCAGCACAGAAGCCAATTTGGGTTTGGCCATATCAGGATTAGAATTTCAGAATGTCGTCTACAACTATCGTGACTGTTGTGAATCAAAGTCCAAAAGCAATGTGAATAAGAGACTTTGATTAGGTGGCCAATTAAATGAAGGAGAGGAGAAAGTCTGGGAATTCACACACTGTGTTTTGTATTCATGCAGTAAGCCTCCTCTATCATTAAGCTCTGATGGTTATTTCTTTTTGTTTGCTTACCAGGAGATAAGTTCAAGTTGTTCCATGCCTTTTAGATAATGTCCAGGTGTTCTTTGCTCATACTATCTGAATGACTGTTGGGTCCTTATGTGGTTGTTCCTTTTTATTTTCTATACTATCTATTCCTTATCAACTTAAACACTTCAAATTTTCAGGTCTGAAAGATTATGGTTTGATGGGTTCCAAAAGTCAGGCGTAGTTTTCATACCGAACGAGTTGTCAGATCTCCTAGAAGTTGATCATTTGAAAATCTTTTTGACATAATATTCACTTATGTTCCCTTTTTCTCTTCTGTGTCTACTCACATGAAGGTAAACTTTTGACACATTAACTGTCATCTGTACAGATGATCTCTCATATTTACTCTAAATAGGGTTGCATTTGCTACCACTAAGGTTCCACAGTGCATTTGCCATACATATATATATCCCAACGATCCATACATTGTCGCAAGATGGTTATCCATATAAACAATTTTGAAAATATTATATTCCAATTTTTAGAATGGTAAAGTAAAATATCATTTTCCTTTTCGACCTCAGTTCCTTCAGTACTGTTAGTATCATCATGAAATTCCTGTTTTAAAACTCTCCAAAATTATAAAATCACCATAACTGATGAAAATTTATGTCTATTTGTTCCATTTCACAGCAGCTTGGCTCCAATTGACCCTGGGCCTACATCTACTGGAAATATTCAATCTGACAGTGTAACACCCGGTTTTAAGGAGAAAACCGAATGAACACCATATGTGAGCCCCGGAAGTCAAATCTCACATATAGCTACAAATAAAAAGGGTAGTATCAATTCACAATGCTTAAAAATATAACATACACAATATAAAACAATATAACCTCAGCTAGCGAGAATGCGGAAAACACTTCGATCTTCCGGGTAGACTCCACAGGGACCGACCGACCGGTTGATCACAAGCCTAAACTTCTCGAGGTGGGGTGAAATAGCAAGAGTGAGTCCATGTCGAACTCAACAAGCATATTTGGGTATTTACATACCTTTAAACCATGATCATCTTAACATAAGTAATGTAAAGCATAAAACGATAAACATGAATGATAATAAACACAAGTCATTATCCTTAATGCTATGGTTCCGTGGCCGCCCGTGACCTTGGGCAAGGCTAGTATACCGCTTTTTTTCAAACTCTTGCGAGAGGTGTACACTTTCACTATGAGTCGCGATTCCCGAATGCATGGGTTTATAAGGTCCATGCACCAAAGAACCACTAAGAAGCCCCTAAAGGTTCGTCTAACAAGTTGGGGCGACTAAGTCATCGACATAGAACCCCCTTCCAATATGGCACATTACCGCAGCCTATACAAATATCTTCGAGGATAGAGAGCATCCTATACCCAATTCGCAATTCCTCCAAGTTGCTAGAAAAATGATCTCTAGGGAACTAATGTCGAGCCATGTAACCCCCATAGCTGCATCTTTGTAATACCAGGATACGCTAAAAGCGACAAATCCCCATGTTACTAACAAGCATATTTTGTTTATGACATAAACATTCATTAAGTTATATGATCATGTTTAAATACGATAAGTAATTCCCAAGCTATTCTTGCCTCTCATATTTGCTCCAACTTTTCGATACTTTGCTTCGGTCATCATCTTCGATCTTCAACACTCACAAGCGGACCTCGTTCTACTCGTAGCAAGCACCACACAAGCATCCGACAATCATACATGAAACAAACAATAGAACTAAATTAAAACACTACACCAATAGAGAAAACAAGTTGAAACATTTATAAAGCCGGTCTACGCATCGCTACACTAATATCATGTCAGCCTAGCTACAAACGTGAGAATAAGGTTGACTAAACAAAGATATAGCTGAAAGATATATATGGACATTCAAAGCTTTTGGAACTCGTCAAGTGTGGATCAGAGTTCTTGTCAAAAAAAAAAAAAAAAGTGTGGATCAGAGCTAGGAACTTTAATAGGTTGCTGGAGAGAAACTTTGCATGTGCATATGACGTGAGTAGCATGCGCCTTCATAAGCCAAAACAGGATCTAGCAGCAGGAGGCTAGCTACGTGGCTTTCATGATGATTGTAGGTACATATGTATTACCATGGTATTAGTGGATTTATTTTTCTAAAGAAAACGGCCATAATGCATGCATGACGTGATGATGAAATCATCAAGCTAACAAGATCAAAAGAGCAAAGGCACGGCCGGCTGCTGGGTTTGCTATACATACAGGTCTCGGCGTTTGGAGTTATGAGTACATGCAGCCGGAGCATGGCGAACAGTGGACTCACCTAGATGGTTCTCATCGGACGGATAGGTTGGTGAGGATGCAAAGGCAGGATGTGACGGACAGCGAGTCGGCGACTACCTGCAGGCGTTCGATCGGCAACATGCACTTGGTGAACAACGGATAGCACAGGGTACAGAGAGGAAGCAGGGCATAACCAAAAGCTTCATAACCTCGACGTAGATCGGTTGCAGTGCAGGGCAGCAGGTAAGGCAGCAGTCAACGTGTGCACCGCTCGGGATCGTGGACGGCTCCAACCTGAGATGTCCGGCGAGATGGGCATCAGGCAGCAGCACGCTAAGGTTACGGCGCCTTGTCTTCACGGACAAAGAGCTCCAGCGATGAGTACAAGATCGATGACTACAGCTCGACAGGGCAGCAATGGTTCCTTGTCAGTGGTTTGTAGACGGCGGCGAGGCAACAGACGGATTGCTCTCAGCGGCGGCGGAATAGGGTTTCGGCTGCTGCTTGCTAGGGCGTGGGCGTCAGCTGCGAATAGGAGCAAGACGCAGACGTGGCTTGGTTCTTATAGCCCAGGACTCGCGCGGATTTTTAGGAGGCTTCGTTGCGGAGTCGAGTCTGGCTCAAGTCCGACTTGATACTAGAGGCTTGCTTGTTATAGCTAGGCATGTACGTGCAAGTAGAACGGCAGCATGGAAACTGAATCAGAAGGATATATATGTATATATGGCCAATTGCTTGCCTTTCCAGATTTTGACATCACATCAAAGCAAAAGGTACGAGGAACTAAAATAAAGAAAACATATACGTCTAGAATCTGCACGAGACCAATTCGAGGAAGGGCCAAACGATCTTGAGCTCTGGTAGTTTAGGATCAGAATTAATTATTTCTGAATTAATTCTATGCACAAGAATAATTCCAGAAAAAGTTAGAGACTCCAAGAGATAGATAAGTGCAAACGAGGCCTTGATTTCGATTAGTAAAAGAGCAATATAGCTTGGACTGAGACGGACTAGGAAGACGATTATTTTTGGGATTATGTACTTTCATGACTCATAATAATTCTAGAGAAGTCAAGGATATGTTAAGCCAAGATAAAGTAATCCCCGGGAAGACTTGTGGGATATGTCGATGAATGATGCACTCAGAGGGTTGATATGAGAAGGACCTTTGGAATCCACAAATTTAAAGAATATGATCGACAAAGAAATGATTTTTATCTTTACTACCTATAAAGGATGGAAAGGGGACAAAACTTCGTGCGGTAAAAATTTGTGTCCGCCCGTCGCCCGCCGCTGCGGTACCGCCCGGACTACCCCTCACCATCCCTTCCTGCGATTAAAAAAAAGCTTCCCAAAATTTGCCACTATTTCACAGCCCACCAGAATCTTGGTTTGACAAATGCCATCCGTACCTCTAAAGGAAACTAGAAATTATTGCCGCGGTTAGGAAACCAATCGCTCTTGCCTCTAAAGGTAACGACGCTTTCTATTTTCATGCGTCCTCAACCCATCACGGGCGGTGTTCGCGGCCGGCCTCATCGCAATCGCTCGCTCATCGCCATCACCGAGGGCAGCCACACCCATCGCTTGTGGGCAGGACGACGCCAGGCGTGATCTCCATCGCTGGTAGCAACTTCTATCGCGTTCCTTCTCTCCGGACGGAAGAGATCGGACCATGCGAGACCTCGCCGCCTCCAACGCCCTCCTCTCCGGGCGCTGAACCCGCACGTGCCGATCAGGTAACCCAACCCTACAGCCTAATTCTCTGCGTAGTTGAATTGACAAACAGTGAGATCCAGGATTCCAGATTAGTTCCATATGATTTATAAACTGTCAAAGCAACTAACCTGTCCGCACATCTCCAGTGTTGTAGTCTGATGAAGTGTTTGAATAGGACCATCCAACTCCAGCAGGTGATTCCACAAACAGAAGATTGGACGCTGCAAAATTGAAGGTAAAAAAAACTTGCCCCGTGCGTTAACAGGTTTTAACATGATAGAAGATTTCATTGCCTAAGGTACAGAAAGTTTTAACATGATACAGTAATAACCATTAACAGGTTTTAACTAAGCACAGCTTATTCAGTTAGGTAATACCACAAGTCCACAATAGAAAGTTGCATATGAACCGTCTGTGGTTAATATCATATACTTATATCATCTAAAAGCCTAAAAGTCATATGATTCAGCATATGGTTCCCGTGAACATATGATACTGCACATGACTACTGAATAACACCTATTCTAATTTAGATTGATCCAACCATAGTTTGAAATAATAGAGCATTGGTTCATTAGTTCATTGAGGTCCCTATCTTATTCACATTCATTCCTGAAGACTTGAAATGACATTTTGGGAAAATTCTAGAAAATGATTTCCTTTAGTGAGCAGAAACAGAAACTGGGGCATCCATAGTTATTTCATTGACCAAATTTAGTTTACACACATGAAAATAAAGATAATAAGTAAACCAAATAATAATAATAACTAGCGAAACCCAGCAAGAGTTTGCGCTGGGCTAGGAAGATGTAAATCACAGGAACGAAGAAAGCAATAGCAATCCTAGGATAGGAATAATTTTAATTTATTAAAAAAACATGGAAGGTATATTTTTGAATTAAAGAATGTAATTTTAAATCATGCAAGAGCTAATGATTTTCAACATCTTATATTTTTCATAAGTATAAACATCATCATAAAAGGTTAGAGGAAAATGTTTAGAATTTTTGGACACATGTTTGACTTTCTACAAAACCGACAAAATCAGGCACTATTTTATAATAATAAAGAAGTTGGTAAACCATATATAAAAACGAAAAGGGGTCTTGGGCTCAAAGTAGCTCAGCACGGTCAAATGCGTGAGCAGGCCGCCCAGCGTGGCCTGCTCAGGCCTGGCTCGGCAACCTTGCAAAAAGGTCCTCAGACCTATGCAAAATTACAATTCAGTCTAAAGCACTATGTAACTAATATTTACCTGAGTCAGGATATTTACATTGGGAATCCTTGAAAAGCTTCTATTTGCATTTTGGCTCTCCTCCTTCAACCTCACGCACGCCAGAACAGCACACACGCTGCGCCGTTCGTGTCTCCCGGTCGATTATACCGGGCTGGGTGCACCGGCAGCGGGGTGTTGGCGCGGGGCGTGGCTGGCGCTAGGCGGCGCGAGCAGGAAGTACAGGCGGCTGCGCGGGCGAGGGGTGGTGGCACCGGCCCGCGAGAGGCTGCGACGACGGGTGCGCGCCCGTGCTGATCCGCAGCGTGAGGCCGGGCGGCGGCGATGTGCCGTGGACGCGGCGGTTAGGGCAGCGAGCTGCGCTGCCGGGGCGGCGGCGCCGATCGGGATGAAGGCGCGCCGGGCGGCGGCACCGACGGCGTGGGCGAAGTGGGTGAGCCGGTGAGGGCGTGACCGGAGACGGAAGAGGAAGATCGCGGCGAGGCACGGGGGAGGTAGGCTGGGCGGGTACGGACGGAGAGGACGCAAGAGAGACTAGAGGGAGCCGGCGATTTGGGACACGAAGGGGATGGCTGCGCCATTCTCTCTGTGCCACGTGGTGGAGAAGCTAGAAGCCTCCCGATGAAGCAGCAAGTCTGCTGATGAAGCTGTCCATGGCCGTTCATTTGGAATCGTGTGGGCGGGGAATAACGACGACGTGGCTAAACGTATGATCAGTAAATGGTATACGGAAATAAGGGTAATGGATAGATCAGCAAACATACAAGCACATGTTGATGAAATAAGTAACTTCATTTTAAAGTATGAGGAAAAATTATATAATAGAGCACGCAGAGCGGTAGTGAACTTGAACCATATATATATATTTTTTTGTAATATTTAGTTATCTTGAACCATGCACTTTCATGGGAAAGCAGAATATATGTCACGTATTTAACATGAAAAGATATAGCTATTGCAGAAACTGGATATGATATCTCACCTCAACCTCTCTAGGCTTGGAAAATTTTTCATGAGCAACAAGTGGGACACCACTTTTCTCCTGTGAAATAACAAGCAGATAATCATGAGAATATTCGTAGCGCATTTGCACATCAGACAGAGGACAATGATATAAATTTTAATCATGAGATGAGCAACTCAATTAACATAGCAACATATCCAAAGGACAAAAATATGTCTGACAAGTTATCCAAATCATGTGTGTGATCTATCAGCAATACCGACACACTCTATCCACCCATAAAAGCACTCTATCTCAGCATCCCAACAGTCAGCAGCATAATGAGCGATCTCATTAGGTTGATGCTGCTTGAAGCCTAATCGACCCTTATCGATACCGAAACATGTCAGGAAAAGATAGACTCTTCCGATGAAGTAACCAAGTGTATCATTGTTAACAGTTCCCTGTAAATACCAATAGTATAAAAGTTTACTTCTGTGCAAAGTTCCAACCTTAAAGTTGACTGTGATTCATGTGTTATAAAGAATGGAAGGATTCCCCGCGTTGCCATATCGAGCTAAAAGAAATTATAGGCGTATATCGAGCTAAAAGATTATATCACAAATCCAGCACTTTTTAACATAACAAAAGAATGATATATCGATAGATACCTGAGCAGCCCTTGCCCGCTCTGCCAAGAAATTGACATATCCCAATGATTCCAGCAAGTCATAGTTTTCAAGAAATTGACATTTGTTTTCTTGGGATTGGGATAATGTGCTCTTGTAAGCCTTGGAACATAGTTGATAAGCCTCTGAAATGGCATCCTCTGAACTGGTAATCTGAATTCCCTACAAGCTTCAATAAATTAACAAATACAAATCTGAGGACAATAGGATCAAAGTGACGTTTTAGTATTTAATAATTTAGATAACAGCCACTACCTAGAAAATTTACTATGTCATAATTTACTTCAATTAACTGTAGCAGTTAAAAAGAGGAAGGTTTTACATCAAATGTACACCCAAAGAAATTGCCTACATGGTTTAGGAAGTCGCAAACCTCTAGGAGTTGTTTTTTAGAAGAAAACTTACAAGGTACCAACCTGTAAATCTACAGTCTATAATCCCATCAACCTATGTTCATTACAGTCTATGATTCCCCATTGGTTCTATAATATCTTAAGATATCAACATTAAAAAAAGAAGAAGGAATCAGATCATCATCATTACTATTGGATTTCATTATCCAAAAAATAGTCACTACTATTGGCAACCTCATAAGTGGGGTATTCAGATATGTAGCCTCCAATTGCCTACAATAATTGACTTTTCTAACTTACAGGATGCCAAATAGCAAGCAGGTATCTTCACCGTATTAAGTGAAGGAATTACATATCTAACTTACAGGATGCAACAAACTCACATTTGCCCCGACAACAACAGAATGATATTTTCTGAATCAATTCACGGCCACCAACTCAAGCACATAAAGAAATTTTCTGAATACAGTGGCAGAGAGCAGGCCTGCACCATCACTGACAAAACAGGGTGAGGTTAGTGTTTAGACTTTAGAGTGCGACTCGATTCAGACTTAAAACTTTGACGATGGATGATAGAACTGTAATTAACTGCTGGGTGGCAAACTTGTAAATACCATCATCTTCAACCTTTGGCTCTGTACGGACGTCGTGGCCTCCCTGGCTGCAGCGTTGCTGCTGCACGAGGTGCTCACGCGCGGGGGGGGAGGGGCTCCGGCCGGGCTCGGCCGAGCCGGCAGCACGCAGAGGGTCCCGGCTGGAGCGGCGTGGCCTGCACGCACGCAGGGAGCGTGGGGCGGCTAGGGTGCGACGGGGTCCACCTGCTGCCGCGGTCTCCTCGTCCCCGCTGCTCGGTGCCAGGGTCGGCGTCGCGGGTCGTGGCGGTGCTGGCCGCAGTGGGTGGCGGGCTGCGCGGCGCGAGGGCGCTGGTGGTTGCCTTGCCGCCGCTGCCGTCGCCACCGCAAACCCCTAGGAGCCCCGAACCCGACGATGGATGGAGAATGGAGCTCGATGTGGGTTGGCCAGCAGCGTGACTGGGTGGAGCTCTGGCGTCGGCGGGGAAGCGCGGGGCTGCGGAGCCCAGGGAGGGGACGGGACCAGAGCGGCGGGGCGGCCGCGGCATCGGGCTTGGGCTGTGGAGGACGGGGAGCTGCGGTCTGCAGGGGAGAGGGCATCGGATGCGCATGCCCCCGTGCTGCTGCTGCTGCTGCTGCGGCGAGAGGTGGTGGCGCAGGTCGTCGGTAGGTGGTGGCGCGGCTTCCGGAATGCCGGCCGGCGGCGTGCGCGTGGTGGGGGTGGGGAGGGGAAGCGAGAGGACTGGCGAGGTGGATGGAAGAGTCCAGTCGCCCAGACGAGCTATCACTAGAGACATAACACACACACAAAATAATAATTAAAAACAAAATGGAATTTTCTAATTGTTTATTTTTTTATTAAACGGCAGTTTTTACTTCTACGGAAAATTGCATGGTTGAACAAGCAATTTTTTAGTTGTAGAGATATAATACTATAACATTATACATAGTATGTGTAGCAACATTTAAATTTATTTATGCATAGATAAAAATATGTCATAATTATTTTTTACTAAATAAGCTATATAACTATTCCTATTTATGTTTGATTCTTCGATTCTACATTACAAGTCAAATGATTTAGATCTTAAAAAAACTAATTTGTTAGTGTACAATACTCTTTTAGAAACTAAATAGAACAAATGATTTAGAAACTAATTTGTTAGTTGTACCTAATCATTTCAAAAAAAATAGGATGAATTAATCTTTTATAAGTATGTCTAAATTGCTTCTTTCTCTCTCATGACAATATGTACAAGATGCAAGATGCCTAAATTACTAGCAGGGAAGCGCAATTAAGTTTCTTAGAATGACTCAGAGCAGAAAACCTGAGGCTATTAAGTATTGGTCCATCTCTACTTTGAAGCAGAATTTTTAGTGTCCGTGGATCCTCACAGACTCACTATGGTGTACACATCTTCACAACGTCAGGTTGAGCAGTTCCTCAAGATCTTATGCAATAAAGATGGTGTCTTCACCAAAGTGCTGGAAGCGCTGCAATGCACAGGTCACCAGCCTGAACACAACAACATTATGTGGCTATGATGAGAGCGTCTTCACCATTTTTGAAAGAATGTCTTCATGCAAGAGCTTGCTAAATTCATGTGTACTTTTTATGCTTATTAAGTAACCCATGTTTTTAGAGAAATATATATATTCATGCACACACATCTAGACTCCAAAGTTAAAGGTGGCCTTAAGAGTCTGCGCAAAGTAGTAATCATCTTCATTGTTATCGCAAAATTGTGATTAGGCGACACCACGCTCTTTCTGATTGTGTTAATTTTATGAACTTTGCCTTTTGGATTAAATGACAATTTAATGTCGGTACTTAATTTCATTTTTAAGTATAAAGTTGTTGGGAGCAAAGTAACGATACTGGATGAGACACTTGGCAAGAAGGAAATCTATGATATAGAGATGTTGTTGGGACCGGAGGGTGTCGCGAGAATGTCATTGTTTAATTTCGCAAATTTATTGTTATCTTATCATGCGATCCATGTTTTTTATATAAAATTGAATTATCCCGTAGCAACGCACGGGCGTTTAACTAGTTATAGAAAAGCCGAGACGAAAGTGAGAGATGGATAGACAGACTTTCTAAACGCATGATGAAAACTTTTCTCACTCAACACAAAGTCAAACAACAAGCAAAGTTCAAGTCAAGACACCATCCGTCAAATTAATTCAAAAAGAGTTTGAAACTTCACATTTTTCCTATAACTAAATTTGCACTAACGTAAACTAAACTTGGGAAATTTTATATAAATATTTAAATCATCTATTTAATTTAATGTTTCTATTCACAACCCAAAATCAGAAATTTTTGGGGTGTGATGACATGTAAATAATTCTTCATAATTTCAGCATCATTTAATAACTGCAAGAGATGAACTCCTGCATCATATTTTCCTGGAAGCTCAATCATCCTTTTCTTTATAGAACCTTAATCATAAAGTTCAGGAATACTTACTTTAAATACCTGAGCAAGATTAAACTAATGTTGTCTACTCATTAGCAACCATATTTAAATAAGTTTTCTTCCTACTCTTGAAAATCAACGATGATGATCTGGAATGTTAAAACTTTGATTACATCACAACTGTAACATGTCCAGATGAAACATCTTTTCTTCCATCATAACTAAAACATGTTGAGATGGCGCATCTTTTGTGAAATTGAATTCTTGGATAACAACTAGCTATTTGAGTTAATCAGTAATGTAACATGTTTGAATCTTGGTTATTGTCTACCAACTTATTTCTCCAATTAAATTACTCCTTATTATACTCCAATTAAATTAATCCAATTTAGATATCTCACTACATTATTTCAAGTTAACCACACAGAATATATCATTATTTCCGTTTTGTAACAGCTCACAGGCAAAAAAAGAAGGCTTGATCTAAACCAGACGGATACATTTGATCCTCGGAAAAACATCAAAAGACACAAAGTGACAGGTGATTCAAAAAATAGTATAAAAAACTAAAAATCGATCAAATATAATATCTAACTTTGTATTCAAATCACTGTTAATGCAGGTACCATTACAAATAATTTTCAGCATCAACCATGGAGTATGCAGTTAATGCGATTGCAACAGATACCAAGAACTCAATCAAATAAATAGTTGTATGTTCTTAATTTTATTTTATTACAAATAAAATATCACTACTCCTGTTTTTATAAGTTCTTACCTAATAGATTGCTGGGAACTAATCTTATGACGTCCCGGACTTATGATATTATTGGTTTAGTTTGGGTAATCTAGGTTTGACCATTGGTGCCTTTATAAGTCAAATTCTATGACTCACGTGTTCACAATCTGTGAATTTTATTTCAAGTTCGGGCTAAGTAACAACAGGCTTGAGAATTAGAACACGGTACAATCTTGAGTATACTTCGTGTCAATAACAATAATAATTTACTAGGAATTTATCCTCTGCTGCATTAGCGTACATGATTTTCCTGTCAGATTGGCTAGGCTATTCGATCAAGGATTTCAGGCTGAACTGGGATAATTCATGTCCGTCCTTCAGCAGAATTCTTCATCTAGCTAGCTAGCCTTGCACTGCGCACATGTTTCGCGACCTGTGCCTTGGGGACATCATAAAGCCATTGTTCATCTGCTCACGCTGCTAATTTTGGCACCCAGAGCATTATCGAAGTCACAATTCTGCACGTTACTATTGCAGACAATTCACTTCTTGGATAACTGTGGTTCAATAATACATCCTATTACAAACTCTCTGTATCATCAAGCTTACAAAAAATTAATTGAACAAAAACTAATTTCTTCCCCAGCAACGCGCTGATTACAAACAATTAATTCAACTAAAACTAATTTCTTCCCGCAGCAACGCGCTGAGGGTCCTCCTAGTAATAAACAATTGGAGGGTACCTTTCATCAAGAACTTTTCATAAAAATTAGTTACGTTGTAAAGAATGTCTTGAAGTTGCTTTAATTCAAAAAAAAGTGTTACCATTTCTTATTTTTCTATTGACCGGTATTAACAAATATAATGTGTGGTGTCTAATTTTAGCGACAAACTAATAGTCCATGCCTCTAACCTCTATAGAGTGGTATTAACGAGAAATTTCAAGATTTAGGACCCAATTCGCAAGCCTCTCAAGATTTGGGACTCAATTCACAATCCTTTCAAGAAATAGGACCCGACACGTGAATTTCTTCAAGATATGGGATTTCCGTTATTTTCACTCTTTTTCAGTTTTTATTTAATTCTTTCACCTCTCCTGGGCACCTAAAAGGACCAACGTACCCACGGCCTAAACTACTCCTCTTCTCCTTTCTTATCTCACGAGCGAAACATCGTAGCGGCCGGCTTCTCCTGCGGCGGGCACGGACAGGAGAAGAAGCCGTGCCGCCTCTCCCCGTTCGGCCGCCGTCGGACCCCCCTCCCTCCGCCCGGGCCCCCTCCCTCCACCGCCCTCCCCTCCTCTCCCCCCCTCCCTTCCGGCGACGGGGAAGAGCTCCCCCACGAGAAGAGCGCCCGACACCTAGGCACCTAGGGTTTTCGGGGCATGCGTGTGTGTGGTGCCTGTACTTTAGTCATTTTAGGTGGGCTGTGAGAGGTGAAAATGTTTCGAGAAAAAGTGAAAAAGAGTGAAAACCTCAGAAATCCCATATCTTGAAGAAATTGTGTGTCGGGTTCTATTTCTTGAAAGTCTTGCGAATTGAGTCTCAAATTTCGAGAGGCTTGCGAATTGAGTCCCAAATCTTGAAATTTCTCGGTATTAACCAAATGTGTGGTGTCTAATTTTAGGGACAAACTAATAGTCCATGCATCCAACCAGATGTTAACAAAAGTTCTAATAAACAATTACTTGCCTGGAGCTTCATTCACATGCATGTAATGAGAGTTGATTTGGTAACGTATACACATGAAAAATATGCTATGGTGCATAATCTGATCATAATAGAACATATCATCTCCCAAGACGATTTAGACTGATGTTCGCTTGAACTTATCAGCCTGGCTTATCGATTACGGTACAATATTTTTTTCACAACAAAAAAACATCAACCGACTTTTCCCCTGCGGAAACGATCCGCCAAAAAACTTTTGTGCGTATTGGAGTCTAATTCTAAGATGAACCCACCCACACTAGAGTACAATGTGATTATATACGAGTTCACATTATCTTGCTGGTCTAATTTTAAGATAAATTAGATTGCAACAACTGTTATATAAATAAATCTCCAAATTATAAATTATTTAGAAAATTGTATAAGTTATGTATCCCGTTACAACGCACGGGTACATTTCCTAGTGATTAATAAATACCTAATACCTAGTCTAGTTCGATCTTCTAGAAACATCTCTCTCATATAGCTCTCAGCTATTGTATTTGCCTTTTCTTGTTTATATGTCTCATCTATCTAGCTATTGACAAATTGTTATTGATAGCCAATAGAATTCCCGATTTGGTAACAATTGGAGGCACCCTAAGTATACTAATTTCGTACCCTAAGTATACTAATTTTGTAGGTGTAGGACAGTAGGGGTAGTATCCTCGCCGGCGCCACAGCATATTTATAGTAACAAAACTATTCAAATATAAAACAATATAGAGGTGTAGCACTGTTTCCATGATGGAATAGCCAAATAAAAAATTGCATGAATAAAATAATTAGCACTGCTTCAAACAAAACCATTCATTTCATCGTTGCTGCCTGATAAAACACGACATCCAAGATTTGATCAATGAATGAAGCTGCATTGCATATTTACCTGAAGTATATTAGGTAATAGCTAATCTCTTTGTTCTCTCTTTGTCAAGTTCAGCCATGAGATCATCAACAGAAGCTGTCGTGGTAGGCAAAGAGGTCATGCTACCACTACCAGAAGTGATGGACGAATTGTGCTCATCATCCTCATAGGACGAATCATGGTAGGCAAAGAGGTCATGCAATGAACGTAGGAGAACATGGCAAGCTGTTGTAGCAACGATGTGAACTTAGCCACAAGGTATTTAAATTAAACTAGGCATATGGCCTCTAAGGCTTCTTTTGGAGCTCGTCAATCTTCCCAGCCATGGCGACTACCGTCTTTCCAAGGTCCTCGATTCTCTTAGCCATGGAGTCCACCTTCTTTTCGAGCTCCTCGATACGCAGGTCTTGAATTGTTGGGGAATGCTCAAACTGTCAGAAGATAAAGTTCATGAATGAATGCCCAGATAAAGTTCATTCTTGCCATAAGAGTGAAATAAATGGGACTAACATTGACTTCATAGCATAACCAAGAATTCATAAAATAAGAAATATTATAAAGCAACCAGAAACCACCAGCTACTACATGGAAACAATGATTTTCCTAAAAAAATGGAAACAATGAAAGTAAATGAATTTCAATATGAGAAGTCATAAGCGAATAAGATCTACCAAAAATGAGAAAAAGGAATTCAAAATTCTAGCAAGACTGATGAGTTACAAACTGATACTAACTTGAGGCTGACATCCAAACCTGAGCTCTTGAGCTTAGGCGTTCAGTACTTTCGTCTCTTCGTTTCGCTACAGTGCTAAGAGGCGAAAGGGAGGCGGAAGCGTCGCGTTCAGTCGCCGCCCGGCGGGGGGCGGCGGTCTTCCTCGCCTCCGATGGCCCCAGGGGCCTCGCGAGGTGGTGGAGACCGCTGCTCCCTTGCCGGTCGGTAGGGGTCCTAGGGTTAGGGTTAGGTTTCGGCGGCGCCATGGAATAATGTCCTCTCGAGCTCGTCCCCGTCTCGGTGGTGCTCCGCTCCGGCGCCATCGACGGGTTCGTGGAGGCGGAGTCCGGCTGTGCCGGCTCCTGTATAGGAGTGCGGCGGGCTGGCCGCCGTTGCGCGGCGGAGCGGCGGTGCTCGCGTGCCGCGTTCTACGAGGTCGCCGTCATTCGCCGTTTGCGTCGCGTCGGCGACGCCCGGTGGCAATGATGGGTCGAGTCTTCTTCGCTTTCGCTGGTCTTCGGAGTGCAATCTGCGGCCATGGTGGTGGAGGGTTGGTTGGTGGTCTCGCCCGGCGGTGGAAGGGAAGGCGCCGATGTCCTTTCAACGGAAGATGCGGCTCGGTGGTGGTCGGGCGCTGATTTTGCGGCGTTTGCAATGCGTGCTTCCTCTCCTTCTCCGGCAATGGGCGGCTCCGGTGTGGTGGTGGCCGGCGGTCCCGGCGGATCCGGTTCGCGGAGCGAGGCAGACTGGAGAAGTCTCTGGGCGCCATTTCTTGCAGCTAGGTCCTCGGTGTCCTTGTTTGCTTTTGTTTTGGTTTCAGGACCTTCTTGTAAAAGGGTTTGTACTGTTCCTGTCGTTTTAATGAAAACCCCCCTCCTGTTCAAAAAAAAAAAAAACAACCAGTTGGAACTTGGAACCAATTAACTTGTATAATCTGCTACCGTAAATATGAACAGATGAAACTGCACTAATCCACTGCTAGAATTTCTCTTAATAGCTATACTGCTAGAGATTCTCTTAATAACTATATACTACTATAATTTCTCTTCTACAGTAATAAGTATACCTGACTGAGTCAAAGATCATGCAGGAGGTAAAATAAACGATATCTTCCATACTCGGATCGGCCGAGATCTTATCAGCATTATATTGCAGTAGTGTGACACAACAGTCGAGATTAGATATGCCTCTGTTTCAAATCTTCCATTCCTTGAACCACCGGCTGGTGATGAGGTTGCCTGTTGGCGCCGTTGCCGCCGGCACCAACGCCGATGTCTGCCTGGTCCATCTTCCGCTTCCCCGACATATATCCTAGTGATGGAGACGATGGGACGATTTGATCAGCCATGCGGGGTGCGGCGGCCGGCGGTGCGGGCTGAGAGAAGCGGAACGTTGGCGATTTCTGATGGTGTTGGGGAATGGACAATGGACATCGTCGAGGCTGAGGGAACGAGGAAGCCATGTCTCGATTCATTCGTCACCTTTTATTTTTTTTAGAATATAATTGTCAACGTTGTGCTCAAGGAAGGCAAAGGGTTAAGCGAGCATGCCTAGCTTTGCCTGCAGCTAGCTAGCACATCATCTGATGGCACGCTATTGCACAATTCAGGTGAGCAAGACATGAATCATATATTATTATTATCTGAACAGGTAAATACTAAACCACTTTCGTTCTTGTACTCTGCATTATTGTTGTTGCTGGTGTTATCGTGTCCTGGTTTAGCTGTAGGCCGTTTTGTGTGGCATCCATAATCAGAGCTGACGAGGGAAAGGATGAAGGACGGAGGTAGGATGAATGGAGGAAGCACGAACGCTGACCTTCGAAATGCTGAACGCGCACGGGAACCAGAGCGAGCCAGGCAGGGGGCACAGTGCCGCAGGCGCGCTGGATCCATCCACGACGACGATGACGGGAAATGAAACGGGCAGGAATTGAGCCCAACAGACTAGGGTAATTGGGCCGGCTGACGCTCACCCTCTGCTCGCCTCAACTCTTGGGTCCGGCGGCTGGACCGCAGCGCACTTCCCCGCGCAACTCCGCGGCTGCGCCAATCCCCGGACCCTCCTCCGGCCTCCCCGCTCGCTAGCGCCGCTCCATCCTTCGCCCGGCCTCGTGGAATAGAAGGCTCTGCTAGCGGACGTCAGAACGTGTGCCGTGCAGGCATGGGCGGCACCGTGCTCGGAGAGGCTGGACGTCGTCAGGTACATGGAGGACGTCGGCGGTGACCTCGACGTCGACTGCGGAAGCGCCGAGTTCGGTACATGCGCGCGCTCACTTCCTTCCTCTGTGTTAAGATTTGCTCCTCTGATGCTGCAATGAGTCTCTGGTTTTGCAACGTCAGCTTCAGTCATGGACTTATCTACTCGTTCAAGTCTGACTTATGTATCACAATCTTTACCTTTGATAGGCATCTATACTTCCAATTTCTATAAGCCACAAATCATGCATATAGGGAGCTTATTCAGGCACAAAATAAGCTACTATCATCACTCTCAGAGCATACAACTCAGTTTACACTAATCAAGATTGCCAAACACCCCGATTATACAAACTGTAGGTTCTTTTAGACCACAGCTTATTAAAAATTAATCATGATCAGATTAAAATGATTAATTCTTAGATAAGCGGTTTCTGCTTCAATCAGGGCCATTATCTTCTTCTATTGATGTATCAATAGAAACACACATGATTGTTCATTCAGGAAAAACGAATGAGGCATCACTTTTTGAGCTTTCCGTGAATTTCCTGTTCCAGCAGGGTCCATCAGGCTCCACGGGAACTTCCATTATTGCAAAACATATTTCTAGCTGTATGTAATATAAAATGTTTTAAACACCACAGTCGCATTTTTTTTTAAAAAAAAAAACTAGCACCATACTACTAGTAATAATTATACGGGTTACACACTTCAAAAATAATTATACGGTGACTAATGCCACATAGGTATCAACATCCACATATATTCATGTATGCCTTTTCCACATGACACTGCTGCCTCCTGGTAACTTCGGAATATTTCAGTAAAAATCGTGTGGAAACCTTAGACATTCTTCAGGATTCTTCTTCTTCTGCCAATTCTGGCGTGCCAAAAACAACCTTCACATTCACCTCATCAACCACATTACCCTCCTCGCTGTCAATGAACATTTCTCCAGCGGTTATATCCGTAGCAGTAAGGGCTCCATTTTCAACTCTCCTGCTCCGCACAATAATCACCTCAGTGTATTGCATGTTTGGCACTGCCTTGAACTTTGCTTGCATTGCTAGGGTGACACTGCACTTGGATCCTGGTGGGACGACGCCTCTCTCAGGCTCCGTGCGATACCTGTGCCCTGTCTCTGTGACAAAGGCAATGTAATCATCTGTATCATTAGTCAGCTCTATTGATGAGTGCCATGCCTCGAAGTCTTCAAAGGGGATGTGTATTTCTAGCGGCTCAATCCCAAGGATGTCCTCCAAGCAACAAGGGCTTAACTGCATTAGATAATACACATGGTTTACCACGGCTATTATTGATGCATATGCAAATCTAGCGCCGTTTACGTTTTGTTAGGGAGCATATATGTGCCCTTAGTTACCTGGATTTGGGTTTGTCCATCTGCAATATCTGTTTCCTTCAGCTCATCTATTATATCTGATATATCAGGTCTGTCTGTCGGGTTATATTGTCTGCATCTTAGGGCCAACTCGAGACACTTTTTCACTTGTTCGTAAGCCAATGACGACTGTTTCATTGATTTACTCCACCGGTGATTCCACCTTCTAATTACCTGCCATATTCACAATTAAAGTACTAATTGGTCGAAGACACACACACTATCACCACTATAAAAAGTAAGAAAAAGCCAAAACAATTCTCATTTCTAGTTGGTTACCCAATCCCTCATTGGTTATACTTCATTACTTTAGTAATATTCTGGCAGGACCATAGTTATGCGCAAACTACCAATAGCTCATGAATGCACAACACATATATAAGGAAATCTATTAATAATTATGCAAAATGTACAAAGGTGATTAGACCGTTTATCTTACTTTAGTAATATTGGGGTCGGTTTTACTTCCAGTCACCAGCTCTATAATTATTACACCCAAACTATATATGTCGACTTGCTATTAAACTTGGCCTTTTGACATGTATTCTGGAGCGGTATATCCTCTGCACAATAATACAACAATTTGATACACATGATATAATAAAGGTTTTATAATGAAAGATTTTGGAACTTACGGTGTTATGAGACGTATAGTTGTAGTCCGTGAGTCACTTTCGAGTCTAGATAGACCAAAATCTGAAATTTTGGGCACCATGAGATCATCTAGTAGTATGTTGCCTGGTTTGAGATCCATGTGAATGATGCCCTTGTCCTCGTGAAGATAATGCAAAGCCTTGCAAATTCCAGTAATTATTTGGTAGCGTGTTTGCCATTCAAGTCCCCTCAATTCATCCGAAGAAATAAAAGACGAGAACCTAGTATTTTAGAAAGTGATAGTCATCAAACATTTGATTTATGACTACTAAATGTTGGCGCAAATCTATACCACACCAAAGTTTTACCATGAAGATCCCCACAAAAATCTAGCTTAATTAGATGGTTTGCACAAGGAACCCATGAAAACCTATGAATGCCTCTGGCAGAGGAACTAGTAGGGGAGGCTCTCGTAGGGATGTTTTAGGTTTTATGGTTGGTAGACTATCTAGAATGCCAACCACTGAAGAGACAAATGATGAATATCAACTAGCAAGGTTGGACAAGCTAGAATTTGGAAATATAAACATATTTGATTGATATGTGTTTGATCAATTGGATACCCCCAAGCGGCCATAGAGGCATAGCCCATTATATTCATTAAGTTGGGATGTCTTGCAACATTTGGTGGTTGTTTACATGTCAAATTATTAGTGCCCAAGTTCTACTCGGACTAGTTTTTTTTTTTGAAGGGACGGCAAAAGCTTTGCCGCGATTTGTATTAGGCGAATAAAGAAAAAAGACAAGTGTCGGTCCAGTTTTTGATTGGAAACCTGGACCAAAAAGCCATACAATTTTGGAGGGTACCCTACTCCACCGTCATGCCTCACCATCACCTCCACCACCACACCACCACCGCCACGCACCACCCGAGCCACGGCAGCACCGCCCGCACAGCCCACGTCGTCGAACCACCGCTGGCCTGGCTGCGAGCGTCGTGCCACCACGAGAATCGGCACCGGCACATCCACCACCAACCACCACACCAACCGCGGGCGCTGCACTACCATGCTCCCTGCCGCCGTCGCGGCTCACCCATCAAGCCGCCCCCAACCGCCTAGGCGCGGACCCCGTGGAGCCCCCCGAGATCACCCCAAAGCAGCAAATCCGCGCACGAAGGATCAAAGGATCCATCCATGGGGCGAGATCCGGCGCCGGAGTGCAGCGGCGAGCCACAGTTCGCCGGGAATCCATCACGCCACGCTGGCCGCCCGCCCGACGCGCTGCGCCGCTGCGGAGAAACACCCCGCCGCCACCTTCATCACGGGGCGCACTTCCCGGCGCCGCTCGGGCGGCATGCAAGGAGAAGAGAAGAGGGGGACGCTCGGCGGTGGTGGCCCGATGGGGAGCCCCCGTGCCGCCCAGGAGCGAGCGGCGCGGGAGAGAGGATCTCTACCGGACTAGTCACATTCAACCTTGTGGATATACCAAATCGGACCTGGCGGCTTGTTGTGGACTCTTTCCTTGGCCAACAGGCCCAACACTATAGGCGTCGTCCCATGAAAGCACCGGCCAAGGAAGGCTTAGTTGGAGAGACTTAGTTGCGTTTGTGGAAACTGATAATTTGGAGCTTTTAGCCTTGTGGAGAAGCAAAACCAGTAACAAGTCTTCTATCTTGCCTGTTCTTTTTGAAATTCAAGAGCTTAGTGGGAGATGTACATCCTTTGACTTATCTTATGTCAAAAAAGAAGCAAATATTGAAGCTCATGATCTAGCTAAGATTGTCTTCTCTTCTCGTCTAGACCGTACATGGTTGTATTAAAGTCTACAATGTAATCTCCCAAGAATCTATCCAAATTGTAATGTTGACAATTATTAATGTAATATAAGCTCTTATTCCTTTTTCTCAAAAAAAAAAAAAAGTTGGGTTTGTTAAGGGAACAATATAGTAGAGGGAGAGAATTTAGGAGATTAGATAGGTTTGGTTAAGTGGTCTGCTCCTGGACTATAAAGGGGGCGAGTAGATTAAGGGATTTATCGAAGAAGGAATAAACTCTCCCTAGACCAGGGTGGGGTTTCCCTTCGACGGTGGCGCTGGGCGATTCAACAGCGTCCACCGATGACGAACCCACCGCTGGAACTCCCCGTTACCCTTTGTGTTCCAAGTCTCAATCTAGTCTTCTTCTGCGCTCACCTCTTCACTCACCTCATCGCCGGCGCCGTATCACGAATTGCTCGACAAACCTTTACATTGATATAAAAAGGGACAACACTAAATTGTTTATAGATAAACACTGATTGAGTACTTCTGTTCTATGGTCCATACTGTTGATTGCCAATTGAATGTGTCTTTAAAAATTAGAAGACAAATAGGGATGATGATATTCTATCAAAAAAATGCGATCCTACTAGAATGTTTGGTCTGATAAACCATTACATCATACATGAGACAGTCCAACATATATCCATCTAATAAATTGTAGCGGAATGACTCCATCTTCATGCTTATATTAACTTTTAGCTTGTGAGGGACCATATGGTGTTGGATTAACTTGTTATATTCATTAAAAATTGATGAGTGAGAAAATAAGGAACTACACACTATTCCTCAAACTAACTGGCTTTTTCTGATCACTACATTAATGTACCTGAAAGATGTTGGTCAAGGCTGCCATTTCCTATGTATTCAAAACAGAGCAACCTTTTCGTACATCGGCCATTATAATTCTTCCTTCTTCAGTTTTTATCGCATGTTCTTCTCAGAAAAGAAGAGTAACCAAGACATCGTACTATATTTGGGTGTTTAACCGAGAATAAACTCGTAACCTCCCGATGAAACATCTTGTCATCAATTGTTCGGCAACTGTGAAGCCTCTTCACAGCAACGACCCCATTTCGAAGGATGCCCTGTTTAAATCAACTTGTGAGCAATGGACATAAGCATTATATCAATTTTTATACGCGGTGAGGAAATTTGAAGGTCTGGTGGCATAAAAAACTAAATTACCTTATAAACAATTCCACATCCGCCACTACCAATTTTTTTCTTCTCAGAGAAATTTTCTGTGATGCTTTGCAGAAGTACAAGATCTAGATGGCTTGGCTCCTCACTTTCATTAACTATGCGCTCTAGGGACGTTGAGCTCCATATATACGTCATGTATTAAAAATAAATAATTTGTTATGAATTTTAGACTAAGGAAAAATAGCTTTGATTATCGAATTGACCATAATTGCAATAAAGGACAACATTTGTTCAATGTAAAAGCAATTGTTGATTGGTTTTTTGGTGTCGGAAAACCGGGGTATACCAACAAGTGTTTTAGTACTGTGTGCTTCCCAAACCGGATGGTTATGCAAGATGGACACAAGAGATTTATCTTGGTTCGGGCAAGGAAGCCCTACATACATGTCTGTGGTAGCGATCTTATATTATCTCACACGAAGTGCTCGTAGTAGGGGTTTACAAGCGGGGGGTGAGAGAGGGCGGGGTCCTGTGTCTCAAAGGGAGTGATTGAGGCAAGTGCCAATAACGGGTGAGAGGAAGGAAGGGGTACTGGTCTCAAAGGGAGTGATTGAGGCAAGTGCCAATAACGTGGGTGAGGAGAAAACAAGTATATGTGTGCTTGTGTTCACCTTCCTAGAACAGGCTCCAGTCGCTCCCTTTTATAGTTGAAGGGAGGGACACGGGTTACAATGTGCATGTCCGTTTATTCCTGGAAGTACAGCCGAGCCCTGTTCACCTGAGCCCTATAGCGACGTGGAGGTCGTCATCCGATATTACGGAGGTCGTCATCCGATATTACGGCTATCCCCGCAGTCTTGACACTGTAAACGAAGCCGAGGCTTGGTGCGCCGATCTGAGACCCTGGTCAGGGTACCGAGGCCCCACAGGGGTCTCAGATATTCGCGCTGAGGCCTATCAGTATGGGGCTTTGATGGGACATGGCAGAGTTGCCGAGTCTCAACGGTTGAAATAGTGGGCGAGTGGTTGAAGCGGCGTGCGGCAACCCCGCCCACTCCGTCTTGGTGTCGGTAGAGGTATGATTTGATGCGGTCACATCGAGTTAAGCATGGCGAGAGGGCGGCGGGATTCATGGGGCATTAGACAACATTAAATATGGGTGTCAACCACTGTCGCTTGCAGTCTTTGAGGTTGTACTACCCCCGAGGCATGTGCGGCGTAGGCTCGGGCGAGGCGAAATCATCTTGTGGCACGGGTCGGGGCTTCGCGTGGTCAAGAATTTGCCCGAACCCTGGGCTATCCTCGGACGAACTGGAGTTCTTCCCGAGGCCTCGACAACCTCAAGAAGGTTGCATATTCGTGGGGGAGTTGAGTCGGACACATGGTGGTCCTACATAAGGATATTTGTGGTTCACGGATGGGTTAGTTTAAGGATCTAGGCAGCCCATTGTTGCGATGATTTGGGAGACCATAATTATGGGTCCCGAGCGGTAGCCCTCGAGCATGTGAAGAAGAGGGTTACTTCTTTACGTCTTGAAGCTTGGTGATCTACGAATGGTTGTCATCATGAAGGTGTCTCTTGCTCGATTGGGCGCCTTGAGCACACCCGCGGGGTGTAGCCCCCGATGCTTTGGGGGGATGAAGGATCCTTTCAAAGTTTAAAGATTTGCATGGCGGCGACTAGATTTATGGGCGGCGTGGCGTAGCGTGGGAGCGGGGAGATAGCGTGCACGGTAATAATTTGAGCAGTCGGCATGGTCCTACGGATCTATGCCTCCCGTTGGGGGGAAGCCGTCCCTAAGGCCTTTTGTTCTTTAATTTGTTTAACATTTAGTGTTAATGCGCGGGACGCGTGGACGAACTGGACTGTTGTTGCGGTTTTGCCTCGGGGCGAAGGGTTTAACGCATAAACCGTCGCTCGCCATCGATAAATACTGAGTGACTCCACTTTTCTCGGCACCTGCCCTCCCGTGTCCTCACTTACTCCCTTCCCTGTCCTGCCAGTGAGATGGAGGGCGACACATCTTCTGGTGTTGGGGGTTCCGGCAGCGGTCATCGTCGCGCTGGGGTGGCGCTTTCAATGGCTTGTTATGCTCCACGAGCTCGCCAAGAGCCTGCCCTAGCTGATGCCATGTAACTCCCACTCCAGCGCCCGCCACTCCTGCCCCCGCTGTAGTTCCCTTCCTGGCCGGTCCGTTCCAGGCGCTTCGCCAACGCCTGACGGATATGGAGGAGACAGTGGTCCTACTGGAGTAGCACATGGAGAGATGCGGCTCCGAAAGGTGCAAGACGCATGTCGCCTTGCGCCGCTTGTGAGCCGCCCGGCTCTGTCTTGTCTTTTGGATAGTCGGCCCTTCTGATTTCATTCTGATTTTGTTCTTTGCTTAGATTAGCATGCATGGTGGAGGCCGAGTAGCACACGATGGGGGTGGAGCAGCGTCCGGTGGAGGCATAGCAGCTCAGGCTCCAGATGCACGACATCGCCGTCCACTGTCTTCGCCATGGGACCATTATAGGGCTCCTAATGGCAGAGTCATCGACGGACGCAGATCTCACCTACGTGGCAGGGTTTTCGCATTGGGAAACCTTGGCGACTTATGCCGACGTCCTCCCTTGCTATGCTGTCACGGCTGACGCCGTGGTGGCGGTCACTAATGTCGAGGCCCTGATCGCCGAGGAAGACTAGCTTGTACCTAGGCTATTCCTTGAATAATATATATATATATACACACCTATGTATTGTATATATCTTGATAGAGTACGACCATCTATCTTAAACCCGGTCATAAACTTCTCTACACACCTATGACCGATGAAATGAAATGGCCTAGGTTATACCTTTGCCTTGTGCATTTCCATTCTACTCCATCTCCTCCAAGTGCCAATGCAACGCATGCATTAACACGATCAAGAATGATATGATCCACTCCATATCATCACATGACCCTCTTGGTCCATCAATCTTGACCTCACTTGCTCTTCACTATCGCGACGGTCCATCGACGCCAAGTCTTGCTCAAGCTTCACGCCTCATGGTCCATGACTTCAAAGCCTCGACTAGCCCTTCACACTTGCAACCGGTCTATCAAGCCAAGCCTCATCTTGATCTTCACCATCTTGGTCGCATGACTCCATGTCATGTCTCATATGCAATAAAGATCCTTCATTGCACCATCACATGTGAACTAATCTCCTGTGTACTATCTCAATCACACATTATTAATTCACCTAGTGTTTCATTCAATCACCAAAAACCACAAGGGACCTTTCAGGCGCCCGCGTCTCCCGACCCCCAAGGGCTGGCCCTTGAACTTACAGACCATGGGGAGGGCTTTGTGCCGTGCCAACATACGACCCTCTCATGGTCTTCCCAGGCGTCAGCGTACCACCTGAGGGGCCGGCCCTTGAACCTCTAGATCGTGGGTAGGGCTTGGAGCCCCTATTTCCTTCGTTCGGAAGGAATTATTCCGATGGGGATATTTGTCATACTTACCGTCTGTAGGGCATGTTTGTCGAGGTGTGTCCCTCGGGGGTGGTGCGGATGGCATGGCATTGCCAAATTTGTAGAGGTCGGATTTGGGCAAGGCATCGGTTGGCGCCGCGGGGCAGCTATTGCGTCCCGTTGGATGGGGCCTTCGGCGTGGTAATCATTGCACATACACCGCGACTTTTGAGGAGGTAGACTCGCGTAAGTCAAGATTTTAGCGGCCGTCATTTTACTATGGCGATTCGGCTATACGCCTTTCGGATCGCCCGTTGGGCTTTCCACTTGCTTGGCTATTAATACGGAGTGCACCCGCGACGTCTCTTCCTTCCCCGCATTCGCCGCCAGTATTCTCCCTTTTCCCTTCCATCTAGGCGAGAGCATCGATAAAGAAGGGAGAAAGGAGAGGGACCGAGAGAGAGAGAGAGAGAGAGAGAGAGAGAAAGGAAGGGGGAGGCTTCTTTGGCGAAGGCTTTGGTGGTCCGCCTATGGCTTTACCACCGTCGTAGCCGCTATCACCGTCGTTTTTGCTCCTCCGTCCCTTCCATGGATGGTGGCGGTCTCCATTCAACCGCAAGCGTGGGCTCCCGTCCGTTGTGATGGGCCAGGTATTGGAGGGGCTTGTTGCTGATGGGCTTCGCCCAGCGTCGACCACAATCACCGAAGTGGGTTGCCCTAGGAGGAGAAAGAACCGGGAGGGCGCCCGGCGGGATATGTTGTCGGATTTCGTGGCATTTCATGAGCGGGGGTTTGGTGTCTCGGTGACCCACTTCATGCAGGCCCTTCCGTATTATTACAGGGTAGAGCTGCAAGACTTTATCCCTAAATCCATCTCCGAGGGGTTCTTAGGGATCGCTCCCCATTGGGAGTTATGGCTCCATCTCTTCAAGGCGCAGTTGATGTCCCGGTGATCGGCGTTAGGGTGCTCGTCGGTGAAGAACTCTAGTTTGGTTTTGGCTAATTAGTGACATCCTAGGACTAATCTCTCTATGCCAAGTGTGGTGCACGGTGGTCATGATGGAAGGGTCATGGTGATCCAAAGATAATCAAGTGCTCAACTTGGAGTGGTTCGAGGATCAAATGGGCTCAAGGCAAAGGTATATCCATAGAGCCATTTGATTTTGCACTCAAGACACCATAGAAGGTGTGGGTGATTTAGGATCGATAAGTTGCACTATAAAGAGGGGAAAACTGACGTACATATCGATCCACATGTGCCTCTAGGTTCAAAATTGTTTGCATGCATTCTAACCTAGAGAGCTAACTTCGCACTTGGTGAAAATTGTTTTCAAAATGCTAACACATGTGCTCGAGGTGCTCTTCGACGTGTTGGCAACACGGAACAAATGGCGGAAGTTGGTTTGGAAGAAAAGCGACGTCGTGGCGATGAAGTGTGCTTCAACGAACGGCGGCATCTTTGAGGTCAACAACGGCCGACGCTAGGCTCAGTGTCCGGCGCATGGAGAAAATGCGTGGCAGAAATATCCGCGTCGGAGCGTCCGACTTCTTGGCGATGGACGCGTCTGGCGCAATGGGTCTTCTCGGGCCACAAGTTTTCTGATGGTGGGCCGATGGATCTAAGCGTCGGCGGAAATCGGCGATGGGTCTTCTCGGGCCACAAGTTTTCTCGGGCCACAAGTTTCTGATGGTGGGCGATGGGTCTTCTTGGGCCACAAGTTTCTCGGGCCACAAGTTTCTACGAGATCGGAGAAGTGCGCAAATCTACCCCCGACGGGCGCTAGCGTGGGCGCGTGAAATCTACGGTGGGCGGGGTTGGCGTCCGTGCATGTTTCCGTCGGCGTTTGAATTCCAGCGGTCGGACGCGTGGCGACTTTTACGGCGGGTGGCTGGGAGCTCAGCGTTCGGCTTTCTGTGGCGGCGTCCGGCGCACATGTGTTTTGCTGTTTTGAAGTGGGGTTTGCCCCCACCTCTATAAATACTTGTGTGGCCGGCCATTGCTTACTCTCTTGGATATTTTCACACACCCTAACATCCTTTGAGCTGAGCAAACTCCCTCCTCCTCTCACCCTTTGCTTGTGAGCATCATTCTTGAGAGTTGAGGTGATTCAAGTGCATCTTGCTTTGATCTTTGCATCTAGAGGCACATGGGGAGCGTTGTGAGCCGGTGGTTTTCTTGTTGCTCTTGGAGAGCACTACTCCTAGCCGGCTTGTTGATTGGTGGAGGCGTTGGTAAGAGTTGGAGATTGTTCTTGGCCACCTCCGGTTGATTTGTGAGAGGTTTGGTGCTACCTCGTCGGAGCGACGAATTGCAACCGTAATATATTGCTCGTGTCATTTAGTACCCCTCATTTGCTTGGGTGCAAGTAGCCTAGTGATTGTCTAGGAGTGAGCTCCACCTTGCTCCCACACATGAGACGGTCGACACAATAGAGACGTAGCTTGAGGGTGCTCAAGTGAACTTCGGGGTAAATCTTGTGTCTCTCCATTGTGTGATCGTTGTCTCTCGGTGATTGGCTTCATTGTCTATATTGTGATACTATCTCTAGTGATTGGGTGACTCACCTCTACACATTGGTATAACACCTCCTCACTACTTTGCTTTACCTTGTTTATACATCTTGTACTTGTGTAGTGATGGTTGCATAGCTTGTTAGAGTAATTAGCTTGTTCACCTAGTTGGTAGAGTAGTGACTTAGCAAATTGTGTGAATTAGAGACTCTAGCAACTAGAATTGTGATTAGGAGGCTTGCCGACAAGTAGAGCTAGAGCAAACACATTTACGCTTTGTTATTTACTAACAAGTTCTTCTAGTGACTTTGTAGAATTTTTTATTAGGCTATTCACCCCCCTAGCCATTTAGGACCTTTCGATTCGGTTGCTTTCTGATCCAAGGGTTATGAGCTCTGGTTCGCTTGGGCGGCACATGTATACCCACGCGAGAACTTTAGCGACCTTGCCCTGAATGGTAGGGGGCTGGTTTATCTTCGTAATGATGACGAAGACCTACCACCCTACTCCGGGCGGGCTTTACTCTCTAAGCCAGACCTATGGCATTACGATGTTGTCAAGAAGGACCACGCGAGTAGCCTTGACGCAACCGGGGTCATCACCGCCTTCCATCGCCGGAGGGTGTTGCCACTGACAGAACGGCAGTTACGTCTAGATGAACTATGGCCGAAGTCGTCGATCAAAGGGTCTCGAATGTCAAGTGAGATTCTTCCTAATGTCGAGTGGTGCGGCGGGTTTGGGATGCGATGGGCACGGTTATCATTCGGTGGAGCTTCTTTCACAAATCCCGATGCACCCTTGTTTATGCGTTTTCTTTGCTAACTCTTTTTCGTGGCTTGTGTGTAGGGGTTAAGGGACACATCTTACAAGGCCTCGGAGCCTCCCATCCATAGAGATGTTGTTATGCGTCGATAGATTAACCGTTTTTTCATAGATCGGCAAGGCCAAGGA
This sequence comes from Hyparrhenia diplandra, assembly GCA_015847255.1. Lineage (NCBI taxonomy): Eukaryota > Viridiplantae > Streptophyta > Magnoliopsida > Poales > Poaceae > Hyparrhenia > Hyparrhenia diplandra. The sequence goes on from JADLZK010000994.1 coordinate 112,148, forward strand.
TGTTGAGCGAAAGAAGTGGGATAGGAAGGCTCGGGCACGAGCAGAGCTGGAGAAGCGCCAGCCGGAGTAGGAAAAGAGTGGGCTTCCTCAAGAGTTGTACCCATTGACATCGTTCTCGTCCCGTGGTGATGATGGTGACAACGACAATGATGACTTCTCAGGTTATGAAGGGGAGATAGGAACACTTGGCCACTTGGACTCCCAAGTTCTTGAGTTTCAAGCTCGATTCGACCACTACGGCGCGTGCGGGGTCGCATGGCTCCGGCCCACTGGGCATGCTCTTTTCGCGTCTCGAGGTCCTTGTGGTAAACCCGCGAGGTCTCGACAAGCTGCGTGTGCGCTTGAGGTCGGCCTCGCGCCGGGAATGGAGACTATGATGGAGAATTTGGACGAGGCGGTTGAGGTCCTAGTGTCGAGGGTAGAGCCCTCCGGGGCTCTTCCTTGGAGAAGTACAAGATTCTTATCCCCCAATCTAGGTGAGTGTTTGTTTCTTCAATTTTGGCTAGGTGCCTCCTTTCTACTATTTTGTGATGTTTGTCACCATCTGACCTTTTTCAGTGGGTCAAAAACGAGGGCCGAGGATGTTCCTTTGGCACCTCTCTGGGCGTTGAAGGTGCGAGCCAGTACCTCAGTGGGGGACGTGAATCGTCAGGCTTTGCCCACCACTGTAGGGGCGTGCGGAGGTGGTCGCCGTCCTGATGGAGCAGACTAACGCGGCCCTTGGTAGAGACCGCGGGAGTGGTGACCTAGCTACCCCGGGGGCGAGCGGTGTTGCCACGGGCGTGCGCCCCATGCTGCCGACATTATTTTGCCACCTAGGCCCGTGTACCTGGTGGCTGCAGACGAGGTAACTCGGGCCGCTAGGGTCGTCTAGGAGGCGTCGTCAGCGGCCTTAGAGGGCCTTGGAACCGACGCTCATGCTTAACCGAGGGGAGGTTATCGCCCGGGCTAGTTCTCTGGTAGATCTTCCTTCCCGGAGTGAGTGAGGAAGTGGCGGGAGATGGATGCAAGCCGGCCGCTCGGGAGGTGGGCGTTGTCGGGGGAAGTTGCCAGGCGGTCGTGGTCTCGGGCGCTACTCCTAAACTGGAGCCAGCCCCTATTCATGAGGATGAGGATGAGCAAGAGTTGTGGTCATGTTTTGAGAGGGCACGGGCCCCGGTTGAACAATCAATGTCAACAGTGATGGACGTTGTTTCTCATGCTATTCTCGACGCCGTTCAGGTGAGAGTTTTCTCTGGGGGTGTAAGGTCCTAAATGGCTAGAAGGGGGTGAATAGCCTAAAAAAATTCTACAAAGCACTAGAAGAACTTGTTAGATAAACAAGAGGCGATAAATGCGGTTGCACTAGGTCTACTTGTCGGCAAGCCTCCTAGTGACAATTCTAGTCAATTTAATCTCTAGAGCACTCAAGAGCTATGTCACTACTTCTCTAGCTAGGTGAACAAGGTAGATTACACTAAACAACTCTAAGCAACCTAGTCAACTAGCAAGTCTACACAAGCACAATATATGAATGAAGTAAAGCCAGGTAGAGAGGAGGAGTTATACCGAACCGTCGAGGCTATGAACCAATCACCGGGAAACAATCAATCAACACAAATGATGAAGACAATGATTTGTTCACCAGGAGTTCACTTGAGCACCCTCAAGCTAGTCTCTGGTTGTGTCGACCATCTCAACGGTGGATCAAGGTAGCGCGCACGCCTTGCATCACTAGGCCCCCTTGATACACACAATTGAGTGGTAACTCAACAACACGAGCATTCCACTACAGTATCAATTCGGCACTCCGCCGGGGAAGATCAAGAAACCCCTCACAAGTCACCGGAGGTGGGCAAGAACAATCACCTTCTCTTCCCAACGCCTCCACAATCACTGAGCCAGTCTAGGAGTGGTGCTATCCAAGAGCAACAAGAAATCCCCCAAAGCAGCGGCGACCCTCAAGTGCCTCTAAATGCAAACACTCAAAGCAATGCACTTGAATCTCCTCAACTCTCAAGAAATGTGCTCACAAGCAAGAGGAGTGAGGAGGAGGGAGTTTGCTCAGCTCAAATGATGTTAGGAATGATTCAAAGTTTCAAGAGAAGGAGCCAAGGGCCGACCACCAAGTATATATATGCCACACACCAAAATGTAGTTGTTGGGGAGGAAATAAGTGCACATGCGTGCTTAGGACCTTTCGGTCGGGGTGACCGGATGCTCCCTGGAGATGACGGGACGCTCTAGTCACACCGGACAAAGCAGCGTCGGGCCCACTCGGTGACAAACCCGGCCCCGGTCCGATCAAGGTGGCCGGGGACGCTCAGCAAAAAACGAAAATCCCAATTTACGAGCCATCGAAATCGTTGGGCGCACCACGACGGGCGCTCGGTCGGTGCCCGGCTTATCGATCTAGCGTTGGTCGGTGCTCCTCTATGAAATGTCATCGTTTCTTCGTCGCCTTTCGGCCGACATGCTACCCAACAAGTGTACCAACTTGAGCACGAGGGTTAGCATGCTTTCATTACCAACTTGCATCCGGCACAATAGAAAATAAAGCGTTTCATTTTCTCAAAAGCGTCAAATCCCATCTCAACCATGCAAACACCACCGCCTTACCGTAAAAGTGCCAACACCACCATGTGTACATCACCATGTGCTCGTGTGTTAGCATTTTCACAATCAATTTTGAAGGTCGGGTTTGCTCTCTAGGTTAGAATGCAAGCATATGATTGTTGAACCTAGAGGCACATGAGGATCGATGTTCGAGGTTTTCCCTCTTTATAGTCCGACTATCGATCCTAAACCACTCACACCCTCTATGGTGTCTTGAGTATGAAATCAAAATGTCCCTAATGGTATACCTTTGCCTTGAGCCCATTTTGATCCTCGAATCCATAATGCGTGAGCTTGATCATCTTTTGGATCACACCAATCCATCCACCATGACCACCATGCTCCATCATTGGCTTGAACAATCTCAATCTAATCATACACTTAGCATAGAGATTGGTCTAAGGATGTCACTAGTTAGCCAAAACCAAACTAGAGATCTTCGGGGGCCCTCAAGTGACCGGTGGTCTCGATCATTTTGATCCTTGTTTTTGTTTGTTTTGAGGAGCTTATAGCGAGGTCATGTGGAAAGTCGAAGTTCCTTCACCAACAACATGGCTTGTGGGGGACTAGCTACGTCACCACTAGGAGTTACTTGCCCAAGCTAACAAGCGGCTAGTGGAGAGGTACAAACGGGGAGAGGGTCTCAGCGCGGCTGCTCTAAGTTGGTGGCCAAGGCGGTACCCAAGCTCGGTTGAGGGTGAGCCTTTGCGGCAAGGGTTTTGAGCTGCGGGGATCTTATGCGGGTATCCTCCGAGGTTGGGCGCTTCTTTGAGCTCGAGGCGTTGGGAGAGTCGCCCAAGGGAGGCTCTTGCAAAGGATTTGGATTTCTTGAGGCGTGTGCACGGAAAGAGGAGGATGATGCTACTATCGAAGCCCCTTAGGTTAGGCTGAGGCCTCTCGAGCCGAAGGCAGTGGCAGGTCAAGGCTAGCTAAGGCCTTGAAGTGGGAGGAAAAGGCTGGGTAGCTTTTCTTTTCGAGGTCTAACCTCCTTTGATCTTCTTTTGGTTCTTCTGAGTTGTCCCTCGGATCGTGGGCGGGGAGGCAATTGTCTAGTACCGTCCTATCGAATGAAGTGTGTGGGAGCATGGCGCTTGGGGAGTGCGGTGAGCACGCCTCTACGGACCTACACATCTAGAGAGGGTGCCTCCGGGAGTTCCCATAGGAGTCGCATGGCAGTCAGATACGGGCTCATCTTCTGGAGACTCTACATCTTGGCGTTAAGAGGGCGTTGGCGGTTGCTTTGTCCTACTACAACATACGCTGGCACCTCTAGGCGATGACTTCTTTCTTTCGAATCTGAGGAAGGCGGTGCACGGCCCGAGGCTCTAAAGCTCATTGCTGCGGCCGAGGTGCCTGGCGAGAAGTTGTCTCGTCTCTTGAGCGGAGAGTGCTTGCCCTACGTATTTGTGCCAAAGTGGCCATAGCTCCTGCCACTTTAGTCGAAGACCGCAAGGCGGCTTCAGGTTTGAGGCATTTTGTAATCATCTTTAAATATTGGATTGCTCCTGTAAACTGGTGCCGAGGCTCTTGCGGCCTTTATGGTTTTGTTAGAGATTCTTTTCGCCGTTTAGACTTTCCGTACCCACATTTTGTTCCTTCGTGCTTTGGCTTCTTCCTCCCTTTCCACGTTCGGGGGAGTATGCGAAACATTCAACCTTGGAGCGAAACAAATGTTTTGGCTTAGGAATTTTGGAGGATCCTTCCTTGTAGCCCCAGGGAGGCTCGGCCTCTGATGATTGAGCCGGGGATCTCTTTATCGCATGATTTAGTGGCTACCCTAGAATTTTTTTGAAAGTAGAGAAAAGGCCTTTATTTGCTATTCCCAGAACACTATTTTCAAGGCGACTTAGAGTCTTAAGGGTAGAGGCGATGTAGCTATTCGATATTCCATGCGTTGGTGAAGACCTCGCCCTTGGAGTTGGACGACTTGTATGTTACCTCGGTGGCGATGTCGGGGGCCCTGCCATGGCGTGGACACCTTGTGGCGTCCCTGTTGTCTTGTCGTTGTCGAGTACTTGGTCCCCATACTTTCGGGTGGCGAGGTTTGGACACACCATTCGTGATACCATCGTAGGGGCCTCTTTGGTATCTGGCGGAGTGGATTGCACTAGCGTCGCGGGACATTTGGTCCCAAGGAATCTTCGCGAGAGAGTTGGTTGTTATGCTCATTATGCGCCTTGAGTCTCGGGGAGCCGTACACGGTCGGTGGGTAGGACGACCTCGCCCCATAGACTAGAAAGAATGGCGTGAATCACATTGCCTCGACTTCGGCATCGTCCACGAGGCTCCAAATTACCAATGGTAACTCATCGAGCCATCTTTTTTACGAATCGGTCTAGCGAGGTCAAAATTATTGGCTTCGGGCCTTGTAGTATCGGGCCATTGGTGTGTTCTACCTTGCCACTCGTTTTTGGGTGTGCAACAGTCAACCAATCCATGCGGTCTGGTGGTCATCATAAAAGTTCAGGAACTTTGTCCTGATGAATTGCGTTCCGTTGTCGGTGATGATGGAGTTTGGGTTTCCGAAGCGATGAATGATGTCCGTGAAGAATAACACCGTCTATTAACACCTTATGTTGGTAATGGGTCGGTACTCTATCATTTCGTGGACTTGTCGATGGCGACTAATACGTGGGTGTAGCCCCCCGCGTGCCTTTTTCATGGGCTTGACCATGTCCAGACCCCACACGGCGAACGACTAAGTAGGGGGGTGGTGTGAAGAATGCGTATTGGGTAGGTGGGTGCGCTAGGTGTATGGTGGTATCCCCTTGAGGACCGCATGATCCTAGTTAGTTAGCAACCGTGGTAGGCCGATGAAACCTTGCGAAGGCCTTGCGGACCACGGTCACGAGGCGCGAAATGATGTCGCAATCCTCGGTGTATCTCGCACAACAACTCCTTCCCTTCTTCGATGGCAATACAACGTTGCAAGATCACGAGGGAAACGCTTGTACAACTCATTGTTAATTAGCATCGAAGGACTTGATGCGCCACGCTAGTCGTCGTGCCTTGATTTTTCTCCAAGGGTAGCTCCTCTTGCATGAGGTACTCCAAAAAAAGGGGACCTCCAATTCAGAGTAAGCTCGACCTTGGGTTGGGGTCCATTTATCTGCATGGCCTCATGCTCGGGCGTCGGGGTGGGTTGGGGCTCGGGTGTCGGGGTGGTCGGCGTTCGAGATAGTCCCTACATCACCATACTTGACCCGATGGTCCATGCGGGTCTCGGGACAAGGCGGGGGGATCATGGTTCGCCCAAACACGATTTTGGTGAGTTTGTGTGTGGCCTCATTGTGCCTTCATGTGCCCTGAAACTTGTCCTCGAGTCATCGGACTTCATTGCAATATGCTTCCATTTTGGGTCATGGCAACGATGCGTTCATGACACAGTCGAACACCAGGAGTCTTCTCTAACATCGAGGGGCGAACCCGAGGCTTCGATCATAATACATAGATCGTTGGCGAGCCTCGTATTCAACAGCGTTGTTTGAGGTACGCGAAGTGTATGCGTATCACGTATCGCATGTGTAGTGTAGGGCGAGATGAAGAGGAGCCTCACACCCGCTCTGTTTTCATCGGCCCGATCCGTCAAAATACATGGTCAACGATACGCTGGATTGAGGGAGGGGGCGGCGAGTGTCAGTCCATTCAACCAAAAATCAACCAACACTTATGAATTGATGGCCTTGGGGGCGTGAGCGAGAGGGGTTTCACCCATGAGCTCCACCGCCCACTTGGCTATCCTACCTGAGGCTTCCCGGCATTGGACTATCTCCCAAGAGGGAAAGACGAGACCACCGTAATCGGGTGACCCTCGAAGTAGTGATGTAACTTGTGTCGGGTCAAGACCATCGCATACAACAATTTTTGGATCTGAGGATAATGAGCCTTGGTTTTGGATAGTACTTCTCTCATGAAGTAGAACCGGCCTTTGTGTTGGTATCGCGTGCCTCCTCCTTTCTTTCAGCGGCGATCCTTTTGCGACGACCACGAGTGGTTCTTTTGCGCAGCGTAAAACGTGGCGGTTCGCCCTTTGTTGGAGGCACAAAGATGGGTGTTTGCTTTTCGGCTTTGTCGAGGGCCTCCTGAGCCTCGAAGGTCCATGAGAAATGCTCGGTCTTCCTCAAGAGGCGATGTAGGGGGGTAAGCCTTTTCAGGCGGCGAGAAATGAAGCGGCTTAAGGTCGCGAGGCACCCCATGACTTTTTGCATGCCTTTGTGGTTGTTGATGGGTCCAATGTTGGTGACACGAGACCTTCTCATGGTTGGCCTCAATCTTTGCGCTTGGACACAATGAAGCCTAGAAGCATGCCCCAGGGGACACAGAAGACACATTTCTCCAGGTTGCTTTACGCACTTTTCATTAAGACGTTGAAAGGTTAACTCGATATCGGCGATGAGACCCTTGCCGTTTTAGTCTTGATTACGATATCATCTACATTAGCCTCGACAATTTTGCTTATAGGCTCCCGAAGACATGGAGCATGCATTGTTGGTAGGTAGCTCCTCCATTTTTTAGGCCGAACGGCATCGTGGTGTAGCAGTGCATCCTAGAGGGCGTGATAAAGATTTGCGGTTAGATCGGACTCTTTCATCGTGATTGATGGTAGCCGGAATAAGCGTCCAGGAAGGATAGGACTTCGCATCCCGCGATGGAGTAGATGATTTGGTCGATCTGAGGCAAAGGAAAGGGGACTTTCGGGCATGGTCCACTTCCCATTTTTCTTCTTAGTCAACATGGGGTTAGCTAGCCACTCTAGTTGGAAAACTTCTTTGATGAACCCAGTCGCAAGGAGCTTTTGTACCTCTTCCTCGATAGTCTTGCGCTTATGTCGTCGTCGAATCGGCGAAGAAGGCGGCCAGTTCCTGCGGCTTTGGTTTGGTCGGATGTCAAGGCTTGCTTGGCGACACTCCTTGATATGTTGGGCATATCAGGGCTTTTTTCGATGCGCGAATACACTAGCGTTTTTGAGGAGGAAGTCGATGCGCGTTCTCCCGGCTCTAGGTCGAGGTGGGTGCTTGATGAGCCCATGGCTCCTCAAATTATTCGGTTGATACATTTTCATATGATGCAAGAAAAGCAAGATGAAGGAAGGATTCATATCTAATCGTCACCTTTAGGGACCAAGCTTATTTTTAAAGGAATTAATTTACTTGTAGGAAAAGATGATAAAAGCCAATGAAATATATTTATATTGGTTCTATGCATGTTGGCATATGATCTATTTTGGAGAGGGAATAATGGAAGGAATTGCTACTTGCACTCTACTAGTATCATTGTGACTACTATTTTGGAAGGAGTGGTTGCATGCTATCTATTTTCAATCACGAGAAGAATAACCGATTTTGTGTTATCTAATTTTGGGGCGAGTTTTGGAAGGGAGTGGTTGCATGCTTAGCGTGGTGTTTTGGCTAGAAAAAAAAGCTGGGGTGTGCACGTGCACACACATGCTGGTGTGCACCCATGGTAGATTTGCGCCACATGTCACTTAAAATCGCATTGTGGCGTGCGTTCCCTTGAGCCGGCTCCGTTTTGTTCCAACCGCCGCATGCGCATGCAAAAAGGGATGAGATGGCTGGCGTGTACTTTACATGGGATGTGGGCGGCAATGATGATTCGAGGTTTGCGTGGCGCCAATCTCGGTGGGTCACAAAGCATCGTGTGCCGCGGTGCACACCCATTTTTTCGAGGTTTATTATGCGGAAGTGAAAGATTGGGCAAATATTTGGACACCGGAAAGGTATCCCCTCATTGGTGCTTATCCTCGACATCTTGTCGTTTGGGCTTCCACCAATCTTTGTCGTTTGGGTTGTTGGGATCAAGTAGAACAAGCTTGACTTCTTGGCGGGTTTGGCGCCGGCGTGAGGTTTCGGGGTCGAGGGCTTCCACAATATGGTCGTCATGGGTTGCGACGAAGGCATTTTGGGTGGCCGGTCAAGCGAAGAGGGCTTGTCGCGTGGGAGGCACGGCGTCATGGGAGGTTATTATCGCGAGGAAACCGGGGGTTATGGGTAAAAAGTGATTACATTTGCAATGGTGAGGGCTTGGGGTGCAGAAGAGCAGCCGAGGAACAAGCTAGATGGGGGGCGGGCCGACACGAGCACGGCAGACGGGGGAGGAGGGAGGAGCGACAGCGGTGAGTGGCGGAGAGCGCGTGGCCGCGCCGGCGGTGGTGGCGCGGCCTTGTGCGCGACGGCGGCGGGGGCGGCGCGTGGAGTGGCGGGCGGTGGGCGAGGAGGAGGGGCGCGCGCGGGGATAGGAGCAACAAGATTGGGATAAATTTCTTTATTTGCTTGTTGCACCTAAGATTCTGAGACCCCTTACTTTTATAGCAAGCTAGTAGGACTTGTATCTCGAGATACAAATCTCTCTAAAAGGTTTCCTTATAAATTGGAATACCTTTTACAAGCATATCTATTTATTTATTTTCCTAATAAGGGTCTCCCTTATAGATGGGATATCCCCTTGCACACCAAAACACCTAAAGATAATCCCTGAAAATTTTCCTCTTTGTTCCCCGATTAATTGCTTAGAAGAGTAAAGCTGGGAGGGAGGGGCGGCCAGGGGAGGGCTTGAGCCCGGGAGGGGCGGCGGCTCGCGGGCTTTGTCCTGGGGGCCCCATTTCCTGAGATCATGACATCTCCACCTTCTCGGCACCGGCGCGTCCTCGCGGCGGGTGAAAAGTCCCGTCGATCACACACAGGTGGAGATCGGTACGCCACGGAATGATGAGCTCAACTGCAGTATGAGTCGACCACACCGGGTTCACGAGGATCATGTTCTCCACAGTTGCAGCTTAGGGTCAAACTCCAGAGAAGATAGTGAAGGTTGCCGATGCTAGCCGTGGTGGAGATGCTACGGTGAAGCGGCACATCCTGACATGTGGCATGTGACGGCGACGAGCGCCCGGTGGGAAGCTCCCTTGGAATGCCCCACCTCAAGGTGGCGTGCACCATGTGTAGAGTGGGCTCTCGAGGGAACAGAAAAGCGCTTCGTTGGGCGGAGCGTTGGCGAAGAGCGGCGAGCGCCAGAAGGTGATGTCGCGGCAGTAGGAGGAGCGGCGGCCAAGTTCAACATCGTGTACCGTACATGAAGAGCCGGCGTTCGAGCGAGAGAGGCGAAGGCGATGGACACCCTCTGCGCATCGTGGCTGATGTGGACGTTGTCGACGGGTGAGAAGAAGCGATCCATGCCGTCGAGGAAGATGACCACTGGCGAGGGCCCGGCGTGGTGGTGCGCGGCCATATGCACTGCAGGATGGCGGTGCGGTGCAGCTGAAGTTGAGCTCCGTCGTGTAAGCTCCCCACGGCGAGGAGTTCGATCCGGCCCGAACTACGCCTGACGAAGCAAGGCCTCCGGCCGGGAATGCGGCAATAGTGGAGAGGAAGCGAGAAAGGTAGAATCGGCCGTCGAAGAGGAGAGCCGTCCTCAAGTGTCCATGCAGGCGGCGTCGCCCGTGAGGTGACATCGAGGGCGTGCGGCGTGAGTCTTGATCCTCAATGTGGCCGGCATAGGCCCGGGCGAAAGATTCCGGTGGGCGTGTCATAGAGGTCCAAAGGCGGTCGCATACCTCGAGCGTTTCCCAAGCCAAGTCGCGGTGTTCGGATGCCGGCGAAGATGCGACTTTGAGCGAGGGCGGGGCTGAGAGCCCTTACGCTTGGGGGAGCCGGCGTGAGCGTGCTCCGAGCGACCATTGCGGTAGTACTACGGCTTCGTGGAGTACGCGAAGTCCCACGTCACCGCGTCGAGCTTGCCAACAAGGCATGACAAGGATGGCGTCAGCGTCGTCGCCCTAGTGATGCATGGCGTGGGCGTCGATGTCAAAAAGTCTTGGCGTCGGCGCGTATTGGTACGTCGAAGGTGGCGGCTCGACATGTAGAAGTGAGCGCCGGTGCGGTGGTGATCGGCACACGCACGGTAGTCGGAGACTGCGCGTGGTCTGCAGCGGGGTCGATGTAGTTGTGCGTTGCTCGAGTCGGCGATGATGTTGACACCCGTGCACGAGATCATCGCAGAGCGAGGTAGAGAGAATGAAGCACCCGCGTACCGAGGTCGGGGTCTAGCGAGGACCTTTAGATCGGTGGCTCCTCTTTGGCGTCGCTAAGCGGGAGCGTTAGTCGTGTCGTCGGTGTAGTCATTGAAGATCGTGATGTCGAAGGAGGTGCTTGCACTTGTGACCCGTGTGAGCGGCTCGTCTAGTGAAGCATAGTCCAGCCTTAGCGTCTGCTCGATCATCTCCTCCGGTGTCGGCCGCTTGAGCGGCCTGGTAGTTCTTTGACGTGTAGCTGCCCGGCGAGGAGGCGCTGAGCGAGCCGGCGGGGCCACCGGCGCGGGCGCCCTAGCCCTCACACTGTGCTGGCTTGCCCGATGTTGTAGAAGATGGCGGCGTCGTTACGTGCGCACTGGCGAGAACATGGCGACCTCCATGTCCCTAGGGATTACGCATCTCGGCGTGCAGTCTTGGCGGTTCGCCCAAAGCAGCTGCGTATGAGTGTTCACATGGCACATTTATCGTCGAGGGTGGCTCTGCCGCAGCGCCACGTGCGCCGAGGAAGCTGCTACGTGTACTCGTCGGCGGTGCTGTCTTCCCTTAGCGATGCGACTGCCCGGCCAATTGCGTCGTTCGCTGGTGGCGCTCGATTGGCTTATGCAGGCAAAGCTCGCCCATCACCCGCGCTTCTCACAGGGACAGCCTCATATACCATTGGCGTACTCCTCACGGCGAGATGATAGAAGCATACAGACTTGTTACGTGGCTGGCGT
>JADLZK010000995.1:0-86089 GCA_015847255.1 Hyparrhenia diplandra
GAAATTGTTAGTTTAAATCGGGTTTTGGTACAACATTGGTATTTTCTTGTGTATAAGTTACATTGTAGCTAACTTCTTGATCAAGAACCGAATATCTTCAGGGGAGGTTGTCACAGCTTTCTTTGCTCATTTTCGTGAAGATGTCACCCGGGGAATTCCCTCCTTAGTGTAGTTGGTTCTGTACATGACGGATAGCAATATTATATCAAGTTTATTGAAACATATGTATACTATACGGACTTACATTATTGATCGGTGGTATTTTCTCTCCGTCCCACCACTTCATGAAATTGTACACAAGAAAGCCTCCCAATTTCACGGAACCGGTTAGTTGTTCAAATAAGCAATTTTTGTGACATGAAACTTATCATATAACTTATTACAAGTGATTACCATTGTTTATTATCTTGAACCTTTGTTACCCATGTTGGGAAATCTCCAACCCAATTCCAAACATTGTTCTTCAAATCGATTTGTCGAGCCATGGCGAGAGAAAACTTTTTACAGATATTGTGGAATGTAGCTTTATGTAAATCTTTTGGATCAAACCTCTCGTAGCACCACTGTTAGATCTTGTAGTGGATCTAAAATATGCACGGTTTTGGTTTGCAAGTTCAATATAATGAGAGTGTATAGGCCATCTCGATAGTATGGTAGTAGAATCTATAAGCAAAACATAGATCGCGGAGTGGTAAATTACTTAAAACAAGACTTTTAAATAATACAAAAACATAACTTACATTGCTACAATCTTTGATCTTTGTATCGCATACCCGCCAACACTCAAGTACTTTTTTCAGTTTGTGGTTATATGCTTTGTCAATCCTGGGACAACACCGTGGATCTCGTCCAAAACAAGTTATTTCGATAATCATTATAGTAGAGATTATTTTATTTTTGCGTATTTCATGAGTCACATAATTTTTAAATTCTTTGTACATGTCAACTTACAGCAAACTTGAGGTCCATGAAGTGGTGTATTTTTTGTTCATCCCAAAGTCTTGGTTATACGCAAGCATCGAAAATGACCAAATTAAAGCTCTCATGTTCCAATTCTTTTGTCTTCATGTATAATATTCATAACATTTCTATGGGTTAAAGTAATTGGATGTGGTCGTTTACTTTGTATCAACTCTTTGCTAAAAAATCAAGGACAAGAAACAAGTTCCTTATATCAAGTATAGACTTGTCAGCGGCAATATAGTCGAGATTAGTATTATATATTAGAACAATTAATTTTACTTTAGAATGGCTTACTCTAAATCTCCATTGGTGGCGTACATTTGCAACTTCACGCAAATCCCCTCAAAACTTTTTCTTTATTTGTCCACTTCAGTAATTTTGTCATACTCACATCAGGAGACATGATCAAATCAAATACATCGAAGCTCTTCAAGAAGGTCATCCAATTCATTTTTCTTTCTCGGTATTTTGACATTCATCCGATAACCCTTGGTATTCATTTAACGGAGATTTATATAAGATTGCAGGCAACTTGAACCTCCCAGTTACTTATATCTCATTTGCAAACATGATTATTTCTGATATATTAAGAAATTAAAAAATAGTTGTTTTTTTTTGTATTAGAACTATACTTAAAAAGAAAGTACCTGGGTTACATGGTGAGACAAAGCACTTCCCGTCCAATACTCCATGAATTTAAGAAGCCATAAACCACAACTATAATTGGGCAATATTAGAGAAAAAAAACTATGAGGCATACATATAGTATTTATTTTGTAACAATGCAATATAGACAAGACCAAAAGATATTTTACCAATCTTCTTGCATTGGTTGGATGATCTTATGTGTCATTTCCCAAGATGACACATTGGTTCCGATGTTGCCATTTCATTGAGGTCTAGCTCGTAAGGTTTGCGACATATTTTATCTGTCTTTCCATTCCTAATAGCTGGTATGAAAAAAAAACAGAACAAGGTTAATCAAGCAACGAATGCTAAAGAATCTTATCTTTTAGAGAATTTATATGTAGACCAAATATTTATATTTAGCCGCAAGTAAGCTTTGAGATCGTAAAAGTCCTCATTTGTCGCTCCAAATGAGTCCAAAACATGTATCTCACCTTTAGAAGCATTTACCACCCCTAGGTACCAGTGATACCTTTCAATATTGATTGGAATGAATACTGTAGTAATTGAGATATTTGTAAATAATTTCTCTAGATTTTAAAGCTGTTAAAAATCAGAATATATAAGAGATTGTGGTCATTCTTACCATGTCGACTTTTAAATAATTTTCAACTCTTGTTTTAACCGGTTCGTCTCTATTATAGCTCGAGGTCGGCCCTCTTTTTTTCTCTCGAGTCATTTTAAGTAGCGGTTGAGAGATAATTGTATTTTCTAAATACACATCTCCACCATCTCTATGAAAAACGTTTTCATACGCATTAATTCAATATACATACTTATGACGCAAGTTTTAAATTTGTCATTCCAAGCTAGAAAATTAAGCGGTATGGAACATTAGTTAAAGGCAAAGCAATGTCTTACAGCTCCATTGACTTCTTTGATTCGAAGCAAAAAGGCAATCTAGGTCCTCCCTGTGTCCCCAAGCATGGTTGATATTAATGAGTTTGTGGTCCATGTCTTTTCCTCTCATGTATCTAATAACCTCATCATCTTACGCGTCGGCTCATAATCTATAGAGATATCATTTTGTTGCTATTAGAAATATGTTGTTAATAAAAGAGATTAAAAATAAAGTCCATGCGGTTTCAACATCTAGATGGCTCACCTTGAGGCTTATTATATTGAGGTACCGGCACTAATACATCGTCGGTGTTGTTCTATTTGAACCTGGTAGATCTCACAACATCCTCTAGGTTGTCATCATCATTATATGTCACCATCGCATATTAGGTAGGTGTATTTGGAGCCGCAATACTCTTTGGAAAAACACCAAACATTGGGAATCCCAATATCACGGACCGCGGCTTGGTGCGGATATGAATCTAGCATTCTGTTTGTATCTCGTTGATGACACCATCATCTCCTCCATCTGCATTTGCATTCACCGAGAATGATGCTTGGTCATGGCCTTTATATACATATTTGAATAGGTACTTCAACTTTGCTTTAATGCTCGAGCATGCTTCAACATTAATGTGGCGGTTGTATCTAAAGAGTCCGGGGTTGTATGGCACAACCCACCTGTTATCGACTCCGCTCTCCTAATCTTGACCCGGCGTCCATCATCTCTTCTCCTATATTTTGGATATGAATCGTTTCCTTGTATGGTTTCCTCACAAAAGCGCCGAGGGTAGTCAAATCGACACTTTCCATCGACCATACAAGCACATTTTCTGTTGAGGACGCCACATGGTCCATGCAACATGTGGTTGATAACCGGATCGTGCAACTCACGGGAATTTGTCCTTATGCGGTATCTCTCTTTGAAACCACTTTCGATCATATGCATCGGGGTTGTCAATTTACTTGGCGACTTCATGATCGGCAAAGAAATGCTCATGTGGTAGGCCTCTTTTTTTGGAATTCTGTAACATGGACATATCTTTGCAACCTCACCAAAATATTTCTTCTTGATCGGAAGATCTTTTAGATCCCATAACTTTGCCCCTGTACACTCTCGTAACCAAGTCGGCCTATCTTGTGGTTTTACGTCCGGTTCGAGGTTGCTTGTTATCTCTTCCCAGTGACGGATTGCATGTCATGGTGATGAAGTAATCGGGCTTTCCAAAACGCCGCACAATAGCCATAGCATTAAGGAACCTATATTGCATGTCTCGATCACATCCGGGGAATGATCTTGGCGGCACAATTCTCTTGCCAACCTTAGAGCCTTGTGTCTCCAAAGCATCAATAACATCAACCAATCCCTATAACACATATAAGGGCATACAAATTTTATTATCAAGGTTACAACACTAATGAACCAGAAAAGAAATAAACAATTATTTTTAGCGGTTACGGTATAGCTCAGACGTATTAGTTTACGGTTGGCTGGATTAGAATACCAATCTAGCCTCATGGACTCAATCTTTATGTACATATCGATAGCCCACTGCTGAAAAAGACGTCCTCCAAATAATATAATGTTGGTTAACCCCCGTCTTACTTGCATTTTGAAGCGATGAAGTACTTGTCGTGCGTTACATATCTTGTGGAGTGTGCTTCATCTCGCAGCTGCACCTAGTATTTCCCCCTTCTTGGTTGTCATTATCCCCGTCTTACGGTTGATTTTCAGTATTATTATCAGCTGCAATTTGCAAAAAGAATTAGATAATGTTATATCATAGCATTTTAGTTGGAATGTGCTTTTTACCTTGAGCATCATCTGTATTGCCACCAGCCATGGACCGGACATTATTAGACGAGGACGGGGTATCTGCAATTCATGTATAGATATTAGAATCTATTATTATGAACCATGACGGATAATAAGATATATAGGAGAATAATACCTTTCTTGACCACCCAGTAGAACGTTGTCTCATGTAACTCACATTAGCAGGCAGCGCCGGGTCGCGAATGTTGGAATGGCCGGATCCCGCTAAGCGGCATGAACTTGTTCCATCCCGTTTCCCCAGTGGGTTATACATAGGATAACCTAATGGGTCATAACAGCCATGGTATGGTCGGACATACTGCGGACGGCGATCCGTCCTTCCATATACAACCACACTTCTGTCAAAACTTCTCTCTGGATCGTTCCCTTCCATCCAGATAGCATCAGCCTGGGATGCCGTTGGGGCATTGTACCTTCTCTGGTCGGGCGTGATATTTGTATTGAGCTCAATACGGTAGTTATCCAAGGTTGGACAGTCACCGTTTCGCCTAAAAATCTGTACATATGGGTTATCTTGCAAAATTGCAAGGATAGTTCGCATGAGGTTGATATCAAGATCAGGAGACCTCTTTTGTCTATGTGACAAGGACTCATCTTCGTATCATAAAAGTACAACTGTAGATGGCGGCCGCGTCTTCCACTCCACGGCACCAAATTGTCGGCGGTGGTACAAACCGCCATGCACTCGAAAGTTGTAAATACCGGTCCCTACTTTGGACTTGAATATCTCTCATCCGGGGTGACTCCTAGGCTTGCAAAGGCAAAATGAGAGTTGATATAACGTATACGCTTTTCGAAATATATTGCGTCTTCATCCACTTGACTTGTGAACAACCTTTTCGATTCTGCGGTGGTTCGGAATATATATTTGTACTTTGCCTTTCGACAACGAGAACCCAAGTGACTCATATCGAAACCTCATTGCACCACGGTACCGTGAGTCGGCACATGGCGCAACTTATGGCGTTGGGGTAGGTTCCGGTAGATGAAATCGTATGGGTCTACATTTGTGCGAATATTTGCGGTTGAGCCATTTAGAGCCACGGCGAAGCGACTCATAATTATGACCTGCGTCCACATTGCAAGCAATCACTTTAAATTCAATATGAAAACATATTTTTATTTAGTCAATATTAAAAGCATATATTCGGACATAGTACCTTGTGCACGATTCTGAATAATTCCTCGTCATCGTGCAAGTCTTCATTGTTTATTCCATGGCCGCCATCCATGGCATGCTCATCAGCATCAATCACATCATGTGGTGGTTCGAATATTGCACGGTCAAATTCGTCTATATTGGGTTGGACATGTGTATGGACGTGGTCGGACTTGGTACATGAAGTTCTGCAATATATTTATATATATTATATCTATACTATAATGGCAGCATTTATTTATTTTATTTAAGAAATCATTGAGAACATATTTTGTTGTGCTGACCTCGACTCATCGGTAGCGGCGTTGGACCAGTTAGGGACGACGTGTGCCTCTATGTTGCGGCACAAAGGCATCATTCTGTGCAACCAATCGGAGGATCGTCGTGGCCATCATTTTCCATTACTTGTCGATAATCCACTTTCGAAAACCACAGACTTCACATACGAACATGACTTTAGGAGCATGATATATTATTATATTAGTCAATGGAAGAAATGCATTATAATACACGTATCTGTCACCTGTGGGGCGGTTCTTTGGAAGTATGTTTTCATCAATGCCTTGACTGGCAAGAGGTGCCGTCTTTGTCACTTTGCGATTCAGCCTTCTTTTCGTGCTTTCGATATTGGCGTTGGTACTCCGCGGTCTCTCCTTCTAATCGATTCTAACTGCTCGACGGTCATATCAGCTCTCCTCTTTCGTTGTTGTTGGCGCTCATTCCGCCCATGGAGACGTTACCTTCGGCCCGCAGGCGGTGTACTTCCTAGTGTGGTTGCGGTGCCAATCCCATCTTGTGTGTTTTCCACATGCTGATTTGGTTGGATATTTTCCTTGTTCAACATACTTGATGAGCTTTCGCCAATCTCAGCATGTGTTGTCCCGCAATTTTTGTCGAATTAGTAATATTTCTTAGAATCTAAATATAGATTTGTCAAAATAGGGACGACAAATCTATATTTATCTACACCTGAATAATGAATTATACTTAAGAGTTATTGGTTTGAGATTCCGCCTTCCTCCTTTCGCGATAGTGGCGTTGGTACTCACGAGCTTTCCTCCTTGCCTCTTCCCTTTGTTCGTCGGACATCGAGCCCGATGATTCCGTTGCCGGGCGGGCGGATCTATACAACGGGTGTTTCATGAACACAAAACACTCAACGAAAGTGTTATATACACAGTTGGGTAACATACCGGCGATGTTGGTGATATCGCCCAATGCATTGTGTGTATCTCTCGGCGTAGACATTGTGTTTCTGTATAAGTAGAGGTCTAACTTGATATCGCAGATGAAGATCAAATAAGTCAACGCATATCTTCTACTTCTCTGTGGCAATGTGAAATACAGGAGATTGAATGTGACGAACACATTACCTCTTTTACTTGATCAGATGATTAAAAGCAGTCATAGGCCACAAACTCAAGGACTCTACAATTTCCAGTTCCGGGCTCGCTTCACCTTTGAGAAAAGAAAAGGATCAATAAATTATTACAGACGACAACCGTGCTTCATTGCAATGCATAGCCTATGAACAATGTTCTGATTGCTTGCGACTGCTTGCGTACAGGAGAGGTTCTGATTGCTTGCGACTGCTTGCGTACAGGAGAGACGCTCCGCGCGCACCGGCCGCTGCCATGAACGAAACCTTAGAGTAGATTGAACCCTCCATGAACGTGTGTGTAAAGGCAGTTTCCATCGCTACTTGAGGTAATATACTTACGGTTAATTATTGAGAATCACCATCGCTCGCCGGTCAGAGATTCATCGCCGGGCCGGATCACAAGTCCAGGACCTCACGCCGGCCGGCCGCTCGCCGGTTAGAGAGGCACGTCCACGAACTGACGCCGGCGAGTAGATTGTACCCTCGATGAGAGTCCGTCCGCACGTCCACGACCGGTCGATCCCGCACGTCCACGACCCCGCCGATCAGCGCCGCCGGCGGTGATGCCGCCACTGGCCCCGGCGGTGATTCACGACGATTTTTTTTTTTTTACCCGTGATTTCCGTATAGATTCGGCTGCAGCGTAGGGGTCTCCGCTAGCGGGGTGCGCGTCGATCATGACCTGCGGTGACAAACTTTTGATCCCATCCTTGTAACTTTCAACTTTTCATTCGTCAAAAAATAAAACAATTTGTCGCGCCATTAAGTATAGATTTACGTGTTGAAGAAAAAAAAAACAATGCAGATGCATATTTGTTAGTATGAATATATGTTTGGACCGACCAGTCCGAGTCCATAGCAAGCGTCATGATCATTTCATTTCCTCATGCTTGCACTCTATATATGCACACCGACTATGCCTCGAGAATGTTGAAGTGGCATGTGGTACTATACAAACTTTTCATCGCCGGTTGAAAAAAATTCTCATCACCATTAGTTTCGTCCCTCTACGGTGAAAGTGGCCCATATTATCACCAATGGCGTGATAATAGTTTTTCGAAACACACACAAAAAAACAGTCAACCGCAATATTATAAGCCCACCGCCGTCGATAAGCTTTGATCTATATAGATAGGAGCACCACTTAGAGTGATGCTCATGTTGCCTGTGTTGAGGCGCTAGCATGTCAGTCGCTGAGCGAACCATCCATGGGAGAGAGGAAGAGAGGGAAAAGAGAGCAACGTAGAGAGTGTGTGTATGGCTGGTGGAGAGAAAAGTATGCACACGGGACGGTGTGGTCCATTGACTTGGATCCAATCTTCCACTAGCGTCAATTGTAGAGTGACACATGGCCGAGTGGATCGTGTCTCTAAGGAAGTATATATGCATGCATGGAGGAGAGGGAGTCACATGTTTTTTTATTGGCGGTTCACTGAGAATGATTTATATCGATTGCAAACGGTCCTAAGATGGTTTTTACCGATTGCAAACCAGTAATTTCATCTGGACGGTTTTTTTTTATATAAAATCATCAATAAAAATAAAAACTATTATTTTTAATTAGTAGTGATCGGATTTGTGTTGTGATGAAGAAAAATGCAGGATATACTATCAAAATAGCCGCCGTATATATGGCATGCGTGCAGAGAAATTAAACGCATATATGCAGATGCAGCAGGTCGGCCACTGGGTTATATCTGCACGCATCATGGTCTTGCTTAAAGTTGAAGACACCTGTAGTTAGCTAAACTAGCTAGAGGTTATATATACCGGCGGTGTGATATGACGGTTCCTTATTTTCCGGAGAAGGAAATAAAGAACACATGACATTGATCGATCGAGAAAGTAGAGATGATCGATGGAGAAAGCACGATCTCGCAGCAGCTAGCTGGATCACAATGCAAAGTTCAACGTACCTGCAGGTTTTCAAGCACATGCGGCTGCATATATGGATGCAAAAGTTAGGCTGTTTTGTTTGCATGCTGCTGCAGGGATGCAAAAGCTCGCTCGCTGTGCATCCACCTCATGTATGTATATAAATATAACCTAACATTTAGGCGACCGAATTTTTGTTTGGTGGAGCAATGCAAAATGCATGCATGCTTGCTAATTCTCTTCATCCATCTGGCGAATTGGACATGGAATCCTTTGGACATTTGGGAATTCTCTCACAGTATGTGCGATCGATCAGTTGGGAATTCGGGACATGGGCCGTGTGCTGGGCTTGGGCTCATCAGTCAGCCTGGCCGATGGACTTGTGCCATGCATACATATTATCTGTACAAAATCAGTGCAGTCCAATCCAGGGTATATTAGCTTGTTCATTCATTTCGTTGCCAAAATCAGTGCTTCAAATCAAAGCCCAGACTTGAGATGATGTGATAATACAAACGTACTGTGACTGTACAATCGGCAGGCAGCAACTATACCTATGTTTTTTTTTTTAAACGAGTATACCTATGCTTTTCCTTCCTATACAGATGGACACAGTACTCTGCAACTTATCTATACCATTGATGATGACCATCCATACTCTGCTACAGATACCAAGCTGAGCCTGCTACAGATCATCCATACTTGCAGGCTTGTGCGGACAGCCACCTTTATTCTATAGAATTCACAAGCTCTGGAGCTCCCTGTTCCTGAAAAAAACGAAATTAAAATAAAATGCCACATTTCAGATTTGATTTTATATCATTAAATCAGAAATTTGTTTCAACATAGGTGAGCTCTTAAGCACCATATATGACAGACACTTAATGGTAATTACTTTGATGCTATATGTACCCACTAAAATGCAGTCTATGTACCATAAATTTTAGGAACAACAAATAAACAGGTAACTCTGTTTGTACTTGGCCAGCATGTTTACTGGATTGACTACAAAGCAACAGCTAAACATCATTGGTATAAGGTTGTGCATTTTTTTTCAATACCCAGCTGAGACCGAGTGTTGATACTAATTTGCAAGGCAGGCGGTAGAAATAGTTTGACTCATTTATCTGCTAAACACGCTGCAGAGTGTAGACTCGTACCATTGTTTATGCACTTGATGCTTCTGGAAGTGTGATCACCCGAGATTTTGAGTCAAATTCCAGCTCGGTACTGCAACTGGAAATAGAAAATTGCAACGATGCTTTTCAGAAATAAGCACATCAAGAGTGTAGACACGAATCTATTAAAGGGACATACTTTGCACATTTCACTTTGTTTGTTGTACCGCCACTAGAGACTGTCAGTATAGTCCCAAAGAAGGAAAGGTTTTCAGTACCACAATTTGGACAAGGCCCCTAGATCCCCAGAAAAATAAAACAATCAGTTCCCTTTCTACTTCAATATATATACTCTGTGCCATAAAGAAGAATGGATAGCGCGACGGACAAATACCTACCTTGAGGATTAGGAAGTCCTGGACTATAGCCTTAGTCAATAACTGTGCCAAGAACAATATTAGGGGCAAAGCAGCAAACCATGTGAAAATGAATCCGAAAGGCTCTGGCAGCTGCATTGTTCAAGAAGAAAGCAGAGTTAACACAAGAAGGATGTGGACCTTGACCAATGACTTTTTTTTTTATCCTCGAACCGACAGAGAGCAAAGAATGCATCTCTAGAGAGGACACTGATCAAGATGTATTTGGTCATAGCCTAGTAAAAAATTGGATAAGAAATAATGTACTTGAATTAGGTGGACACTGACCTGGAACACATTGATCTCAAAACCCGTCAATTCATCAATGAAAAAGAACCTAAATGTAAGGAAAGTAATGTCAGGTATTCATCAAGAGGGTGAACAAACGCAATAAATACTAGCTTAAGTAAGTAAAAGAAAAACTAGAACGGTCATAGACGGATTTATAATAAAAGACGAATATTTAAGTATAAGGATGAAGGATCCAAGAATGGGGATGAACTCACAATCCCAGAGCTACAGTGGTGGCTGGCACATTTAGCAGGAACATCTTTAGGTAGTCAACATTCAAGTCACTGTACACCTGTACCATATATAGGATGCATATCAGAATACTTACTTGCACAGAGCAAAAGGTAATTATCCATTGGAATACGTAACTCCGATTGTAATAGATTGAAAGCAGTCATTTACATATACCTTATGGCTCCTTAGACTGCACCTGGGACCCTCCATGACAATGGCACTGCCGTCTGCCTAATAACAAGATATACAGCAGAGAAGTTGATCAGAGAAGATGGACATGAATTGCAGGTACGTACACAGGATGGAAGGAGAGGCCAAACCAAACCTTTAATTTGAGTTTGAGTTGGTCGAACTCAGCATCAGACATGATGGGGTTGCCAGCGGCATAGGCCATGCAGGCTTCCAAAAACTTTTGCTCATCTTCGTCTGCAGACAGGAAAGTAGTAATTTGTATCCAAAGCATTCATTTTTGCAAAGATGGACTTGAGCAAAAAAGGATGTTTACTTAGCACGACGAC
Organism: Hyparrhenia diplandra; assembly: GCA_015847255.1. NCBI lineage: Eukaryota > Viridiplantae > Streptophyta > Magnoliopsida > Poales > Poaceae > Hyparrhenia > Hyparrhenia diplandra. Next base: position 11,320 of record JADLZK010000995.1, read on the forward strand.
GCTGCTCCCCTCCCACGTGAGCTCCTCCTTGAGGTTGTCAAACTCCTCGTTGGACATGGTGGGCTTCTGCCCAAAGTAAAAGGCCTGGATTGTTGCTCAATGATCAGGCGTAAAGCAAAATTAAGAAAATAAATCCTGTATGTATGTCTTTGTTGAAGTAGGTAGGGGCAACCTGACCTGACAGGCTTGCAGGAACTCGAGCTCCATCTCTCCGAGCGTCTTCTTCTGCTTCCTGTTGATGTCGCAGTAGGGGAGGATGTTGCTGTCCACCACCTCGTCCTCTTGTTGCTCCTCCTGCTGCTGCTGCTGCTGCTGCTCCGTGGCGCCAAGACGGCGGCGGCGGACGCGCAGCACAGCAGGGCGGGGGCCCGGGCCCGGAGAGAAGAAAGAGGCGGTTGTTGGCTTGGAGCGGAAGCGAGGCGGTGCGTTGGAGAGGGATGGGAGGCGAGACGCCGGCGATAGCCACACCTCGGACGCCATGCCAAGGGCGTTGCGGTCGAGGCGGTGACTGGCAGGCAAGCGACAGTACGTGATCAACAGGCGAGCTCCTAGCTCCTAGCTGGAGCCTGGAAGAGAGTGTGTTTGTGTGGTGAGATGTGGAGCAGAGCTGGGCGGGATAATGGAGAGAGATATGCGTGATTGGTGGGAAGAAGCTCTGTCGCTCACTCCTGCATGGTCCTGGCATCGATGTGTGGAGGAGGAGGATGGAACAAGAAGAATCCATCGGCTTGCAGCCCCCCGCGGCTTCGTCAGATTTCTCGATTGTCGTGTGGTGGGAGCTCAGCTCACTATCCTATGGATGGATTTTTCCTTGTTTCAGAAAAATTGGCTCAAATTCGACTTGCGACCAATTATACTCTGCGCCACGCCCTTTCTGTGGTTTTGGCCATCCCACGCTGACTTTCACATTTAATTTGTGCCACGTTCGTTGAGTTGAGACCGGGATGGAGTACGTGGCTAGCTAGCTGCCAAGATCCCGTATATAGTCTAGCCGACGTATATATATTTTCCTAGCTATATATATCTAGCTACTTTTTGTCTCCAAAAGCATTTTTTTTCTTTTTTTTCTTTCAAAATGGTGCACCTCAACACGTATTATATTAAGAGAAGTGAAAAATTACAAATGTTTCGCAAGTAATCCACATATTACTCACGAGACAAATAGGCACAAACAAACAGCAATAAACAAAAGGGTAGGGGTGGGGCGAACCCTCCACCTATTAGCCTCGACAACTGAACCTATTACAAACAGAACACAACACTTAGTTAGCTACCATCGATTGGAGCCAACGACGACAACAACGACAAAGCATCCGCTAGAACCCCAGACTGCAAAGCATCCGTCTAGACCAATCACGGCAGGAAAGCATCTTATTCAACGCATGTCCGGGTTATAGATCGAATTTCTAGTGCTTCCTGTCACTATTTTTACGTATTCCGGTTGTTCCACACATTTAGCATAGCTTTCTTAGCAATTTATGGTCTAGTATAATTTGAGTCGTTTGGTGCTTTGAGACATCGAGGAACGACTTTGTGTGGGAGCTACGTCAGAATGGGTTGTTTTCTGTCAAATCGATATACAGAGCTCTATTAGGATTCGATTAATATATATGTCGCTCGAGTGAAAATTTGGCTTGGGTCACTCGATTTGTCAGCCGCCCGATCTCTCTGCCTCCTCATCTGGTGCATTTGTTTGTCTTCGTTTTTTTCTTACACTGACTTATTTGGATTATTGGAAATTCGCGCTAGTTTGGAACGGAGTCCTCGCGTCTGTCGTTTCATTTCTGCCTGCGCTTCGTCTCTTCGTCTGCGTGTGGAGCTCGGAGAGGTGACCCTAAGGTGATTGGAGGCGACGCACTAGGGTTCGTGATTTCTCCTCTCTCTCTCTCATTTAATTCCATGGATCTGCTTTATTTGTTGTATACGCATGTAATCCGAGTCACGTTTCTCGTTGATTTGCTATGATTTGGTCGATTGTTGTTCATCCCCTTTGCAATGTCCACCTCTGATTTCTCCTTCGTCTAGGTGCGTAACTTGGAGCGTTTCCTGTGCTAGAGTTTGTTAGTTTGTTTTTTATTTCTCTTTTATTGTTCCGGTTGATCTGATTATCTTAGGCTTTTCTGCATACTTACTATATGTATTGTTGAATCTTTGTGGTGGTTGTGTCGATGGATGTGGAGCTACGATTGATGTTATTCAGTTGTTTTGTTGTTATAAGGTTGGATCTGCGTCTAGTATAAGGTAAGTATGTGAAAAGTATTATCAGCTCACCTCCTTAGCCTAACCCTCACTTCGGTTATCTTGGACTTGGCCTTGGAACCGTGCAGCGGTAGCCCCAGGGGCACGATAGGAGGTGCTTTGCGAGCGACGCCTCCGTGGCACAGGCGCCATCGGGGGAGGTCTCTGAGCTAGTGGAGTTGCCACTGGTAGACCAGGGAAGGCATCGCCGAGTGCAAGCTCCTATGCTAGTTTGTTGTTGAGGTGAGTCCGAGGCTGCATAAAGTTTCAATCGTCACATTCATTTGCTCAGAATTGTGCGGAGATATGGGGCATATGATTTCATTTACTAGCAGAGAGATTCATTTGTTTCCTTGTTTGAGAGTTCAATAGTAGAATGGTACGTTCGTTTGATATCACATTTTGACTGTAACCAAACAACAAGACATGTCAATTGGGTTAAGTAGCATCACAACTTGTGTTTTCCCTTACAATATCAATTGATGATTTGATAAATAGTATAACTGCTTCCTAAATAGCTGAGAGCAACTCCAACAAGGCCAAAACACTGTGGGAAAGTCAAACAGTTTTCTGATGGAATTCGAAAAAAAGATCAGTCCTATACACGGCCTGTCTAAAAATATTGTTTTTCTTAGATGTGGTGACCACAATTCCTCTCCTCCTCCCCTCTCCTTCGTGTTGTCGGCGGTGACCACGGCAAGGAGTATGACACCTGAGGCCTAGTCCTCGTAGACCACAACCATTTCCTCGTGCTCCTAGTTGCAGATTATATCTTATTGTAGCATATTTTACTCTTTCGATTTAGATGTAAGTTCTATGTTCAATTGGTGTAAATTGATTGTTTGTAATGAGAATGGTCATTTGGAATACTTGAACACTTCTAAGTTTTTTTTTTTTTGATTGATTTCTCTTCTAATTTGCCTGATCCATTAATTATGTCCGTCTTTTTTTTTTATCTATTTTTTTGCTATGATCCTCTTCTAATTTGCCTTTCATAAAAATTATATGATAATCTTTTTTGATTTTTTTTCTTTGATCTTCTTCTAAGTGGCCTTTAATACAAATTATTTGATAAATCTATCTTTTTTCTTTTGATTTTTTACTCGGGTTTTAATCTTTAGATGTTATTTGACTTGGTTTGTTTAGCTGAGTTTTTTTTTTAGCTGTTATTTTCAGAGTTGCTTGCTAGCTTTGGTTAGGCAAATTGCAATCTTTTTCAATTAAACTATATGTTGGTAGTGTAGTTGTCTGGCGTAGTGTTGTCGTTCTTTTTTTTTTCTGATTAGGCTTTTGTTGCTGCTGCTTTGTGTGTGTCTCTTTTTTTTGTGTTTTCGTCCGATTGATTTATGCTTGGTGAAATGCAGATGCATGATATCTTAGCATCTCTCAGCCAAGATTCAGATTGGAATCTTCTATGCTACCATGCCACCTGAGGCCCTTGAAATTACTCGCGGTTCATGAATAAGCCAGTGAGAATCCTCATGAAGATAGATGAGTTGACCACTGCCGTCAAGTAAGTCGGAAAAGCACTCAGGATTTTTTTTTCCCCAACATACTAGTTAGTCTTAATTTAGTGAAATAGCATACTACCTATGCTATTTATGCTGAACTGTAATATAAATTGTTGTTTTTATTTAGGTTTAGTTCATGTTGCTACTGGTTAAAAGATCAGTTTATGTTGCTATCTGCTTTTGTTCATGGTGTTTGGAAGTGTTATCTTTCTATTACATTGCATGGTTGCAATTTTTACATGGACTCTGTGAATGTAAATTTCTTGTTACAATGAAGTAATTTCAGCAACCTTCCTATTTGCCTCTCATTGAAGAAAAATATGATCAAACTGTTTGTTTTTGTGTTTTTATTTCCTTTTGAATTGTTAAAAATCTTCCTGTTTTTGCGTTCCACATAAAAAAAATCTAAACAATCCATGTGATTTTACGTATTTTTTCCTTTTGAATTGTTGAAAATCTTCCTATATTTGCCTTCCATAGAAAAAAAAAAAAAGATGAACAATCTGTGTGTTTTTATGTATTGTTTCCTTTTGAATTGTTGATAATATTCCTATTTGCCTTTTATAGATTAAAAAATCTGATAAATTTGTGAGTTTTTTTTTGTTCTTATTTCCTTATGAATTGTTTACAATCTTTCTATTTGCTTTCCATAGAAATAAATATGTTCAATCTGTATGTGTTATTAGTAATCTATATATTTTTGATATATTGTTTAATTTAATGAATCTGTGGTTGTGTAAATCGAAAGTGATTTTTCTACATATATCACTTGATGTTGTTTATTTGAAGAAATCGAGTGAAATGTTAGTTTGCATCACTCGGGTGATTGGATGGCACAAATCACTCGAGTATTGCATGACACACCCATTAGGATTACAAGCTATACCTTATAATACTTTATCTGGAAAATTTTAAATACCTCTCAAAATCAAATTTTCTTGTGGTTCCTCTACAAGGGAGTAATTCTAACCAAAGATATAATTTATCACGACGGCAGTGGCAAGGAGATAGAAAATGTTTGCTAGATGTGGCTGGAGCTTTAGTAATAGACGGGTTTCAGTCTGTTATTATCTTTATTTTGTTTTTGAGATGTCCTAAAAAAAACTGAGGGCCAAAGGGGTCAATCGCCATTCACTATCGACCTCTAACCAAGCAATTTTAACTGCACTGTACTGGAGTAGTTTCCCATCCAGCATGGAGTTATATATATTAAATGCTCAATCATTCAATCAAAACTAATAAGCCAGCAAGCAATGCGCTTGATTGCAATCTCTTCTTGTTTCGAAGACGACAACTACGTACTTCACCTCATCATCTCCTTCCTCTCGATCGCCGCCTCACCTCGACGACTATACTACAATAAATTATCCACAGTAGTGCAGGGCTGCAGGTCGGCATTGCACCCTCCGCCCTTGCGCTGTACTACATCTCGCTCAGTGCCAGCCGTGGCCGGCCGGCGGAAACGACCATGGGGCTCGTCACCGGGATGGTGGCGGGCATGCTGCTGGGCGTGGCGCTCATGGCCGCCTGGAGCAGGATGATGCGCCGCCGCACCACCAAGCGCGTCGCCAAGGTACCTACTGCACGGTTGCTTGCTGGCAATCTACTCATTCGTTTGATTTTACCCAACACATGCTTCAAAACGGTTATTTGGTCTTTGGTTACCTAAATACCCTTCGTCGTCAACCCAAATTTTATGTCCAACCGGTCTATGATCCTTCATAATATGTCTCCCTCAACAGGCAGCTGACATCAAGATCCTTGGCTCACTCTCAAGAGACGATCTGAAAAAACTATGTGGTGACAATTTTCCTGAATGGGTGTCATTTCAACAGTTTGAGCAGGTGTGACAAGCAACTGCACCTGTCTTCTTTCTTATGAAAAAAATATTTTATAAACTTATGTTCTGAGATAAAAAAAAAATAAGAAGAGTTTGCTTGAATCATTTGCATCCTTGATCCATCCATTGTAACACTAATTTATTGCTGTTTTCATGTTGACCCATCAAAGAGGTCCACTTTGTCTGTAGAGTGTGGACAAAATTCTGTTGGGCCAATGAAATTCGCTTTTGAAGTTAAAAACAATCTTGTCGCAATTATAAACCTTCTGTTCATATGCACAAAGGTCAAAGCCTGAAATAATTTGTGTTACTATATATGTTTCATAACTTATTGCACACAAAATTTGTTGCTCTACAGGTAAAGTGGCTGAATAAACACCTAAGCAAACTCTGGCCTTTTATAGCACAGGTACACAAAAAAAAAGAACTTCGTACAGAATATTACATATATCGATTCATCAACAGCCAAATTTCCAATTAATTCTGCGCTTGGGACTGTTGAATCTATCTTTATGGCAATTTCTCTTTTCTACTTAATTGGTATTAGGCTGCGACATTGGTTGTCAAGGAATCTGTTGAACCACTACTCGATGATTACCGCCCTCCGGGAATAAAATCACTGACGTTTAGCAGATTTTTCCTTGGAAATGTGCCACCAAAGATAGAAGGTTGCTCTCTAACCTAAACATAAGAAGCAATTCATTGCATTCTCATCATGCTCATCTTATCTACATAGATTAGGTAAATAATTCAAAATGATATTCATTTGTTACAAGATATTTACATATGCAGACTCCTTTCTTGAATCTTGAACCTGTGTAAATGCAATCAAGTAACTGAATAATTATAACTTACCGAGAGACAAATATGACCAGAGCATTGCCTTGACGTCATTAGATTACTGATGATTTGTGCACAGCTCCTATCCTCACATCATGTTAAGAAATCGGCTAGATTGGTAACATATACATATATAGGGGTATTACCTATCATGCCATCCAGGAAATGTGATGGCCTGTGTCTAGGGCGCAATAATCGATGGCATTTCCGGTAAGCAGTGTGTTTGTTTTCCTCAAATATAAGCACAATGTTGTGTAGCGCTCTACTTTATGATGCAGTAATAGAATTGGAGGAGCTTAAATTTACTTTAATCTTTTTTTTGATACTTTAATCTTTTATTTTTGATGAAGGTATTCGTATCCAAAACCTCCAGCCAGGCCAGATCATCATGGACATTGATTTTCGGTGGGGTGGAGATCCAAGCATAATCCTAGCTGTTGATTCCATTTTTGCTTCACTGCCCATTCAGGTTTCACATGATATTAATTTGTTCAGCCATATATTGTTTGGATGTTCGAAAAGCAGACCTGAGTTCGACTCCCCTGTGAGTGCGAATTTAAACAGGTCTGCCTTATTAAAAAAAAATAAAAATAGGTTGGGTTTCTCTTGCTGACTTCGGTCAAAAACAATGACAATGTACTATTGAGTAATGTCAACTTTTACATGGACTATTTTCAGCTCAAGGATCTCCAGGTATTCACGGTCGTACGTACCATATTTCAGCTTTCTGAAGAGATCCCCTGCATCTCTGCCGTTGTGGTAGCTCTCCTTGCAGAGGCATGTAATCCTTGTGGATTCCTGGCATTTTTACCCTATGGCGTCATCATATTATGATCTCTGATGTATTTGTTTTGTGGCCTTTATATTGCTTCAGCCAAAGCCGAAAATACAGTACACCCTCAAGGCTGTGGGAGGAAGCCTTACTGCTATTCCTGGGCTTTCGGATATGATTGATGTAAAAACAATTGGGCTATAAGATTTAAAGATTTCATTGGTTGGTGTTGTGAATTGACCATAGTTTTTTTTTATCTCCAAACACAGGATACCGTGAATTCAATTGTTACTGACATGCTTCAGTGGCCACACAGGATTGTGGTTCCACTTGGAGTCAATGTTGATACAAGGTTAGTTTAAACCATGTCAGGCCATGTTTGGAAATGGGAAATAAATACTTCCTTCGGGTTTATTAGTAGAAATGTAAATTGAATCCTAAAAACTCCTAGAACATTCCCCTTCTTCCAAACAGGCCCACCCTGAGGGTTTACTGAAGTCAGGATTTGATAAAGCAATTAAGAATTTATTTATTTATTTATTTCAGTGAGATGGAGCTGAAACCTCAGGGCAGACTTTCAGTGACAGTAGTAAAAGCAACTAGTCTGGTTAATATGGAGATGATTGGAAAATCAGATCCTTACGTGGTATTGTACATCCGTCCGATGCTGAAGGTGAAAACGAAGGTGGTCGACCACAACCTTAATCCTGAATGGAACGAGACATTTCATCTGATTGTTCAAGACAAGGAAACACAGCAAGTTATATTTGAGGTCTTTATCTTCTTCAACTGACTTCATTTAAGAGTTTTGTAGCCTTAGTAGTTGTATTTGTTTATATAGCAACAAAACAAAGCAGAAAAGAATGCCCTGACAGTGACGCCGGTGGTGAGCTTTTTTCAGATTTACGATGAGGACACTCTTCAGCAAGACAAGAAGATGGGTGTGGCTAAACTGGCAGTGAAGGGCCTTGAAGCTGAGAGCCCAACGGAGATCACCCTGAATGTGCTGCAGTCACTAGATTCACTCAAAGTGAAGGACAACAAGGGTAGAGGGACACTACACCTCAAGGTTTGGTCAGCTGAGCTCTTGGTGCCTGCTCATCACTTGAAGGATCTGATTTTGCTCATCACTTGATCAGGTGGTGTACCACCCGCTGACGAGAGAGGAGCAGGTGGCGGCCATGGAGCTGGAGAAGGAAGCCATGGAGGAGAGGAAGCGGCTCAAGCAGGCCGGGCTGATCGGCAGCACCATGGACGCGCTGGGCGGCGCCGCCTCGCTGGTGGGCTCCGGCGTCGTTGGCGGCGTGGGCCTCGTGGGCACCGGGATCGGCGCCGGAGTCGACCTGGTGGGCTCCGGGATCGGCGCCGGAGTGGGTTTGGTGGGCTCCGGACTCGGCGCCGGAGTGGGCTTGGTGGGCGCCGTGGGGAGTGGGCTTGGCAAGGCGGGAAAGCTCATGGGCCGAACCGTCACCGAGAGCTTCAGCATGCATCGGAAGCGCGACCAGCAGCAGCAGGTGGTGTCACGGTCACATTCACAGATAACCTGAAGCTGAAGCGAGCATATCCACGGGCGCACGCAGGCAATGTCTTGCAAACTCCTTTTTTTTTTTCATTTTTTCCCCGAGCTTGCATACTCCCTGTCCCCTCGGAAACCAAAAAAAATTCAGACATGCCCCAAGCAAGCAACTCCAACATTAGTCAGTGAGCCAAATTTAAAATGTTTATCAAGACTGCCAACTGCTCTCTCTGTTCCTTTACAGGATAATAAAGTATATACTACAGTCAGAAAATGGGACTTGAAAAAAAATCTTGTATGTATACCGTTTCTTGTATGTATTGTATAAACACCACCTCCCTGATACTGATAGAGTAATAAGTTTGGTATAAAATTGCCTGTGTGTTAGTATAAAACTGTGTTGTGCTATGTGCAGTCACAAAATCCTTTGGGTTTCTTCTTCATCTCACCTGGTTGCACACGAACAGGGCTCCTTTCAAATAGAAATGAAGCAAAATACCAAAATGATTTGCAGCCACCATGGTTTAGGGGTTCGAGAATTCGCATGTCCTATCACCCCACAAGAAGAAGAAAAAGGGCAAATAAATATGATTGACCATAGAATAAAACTTAACAGACGTGCTCAATGTGGTCTGCTTGCTCTAAAAGATACTACTTTACCTACAAACATGGCTACTAGAGTCGACTCATCAAATGCAGCAGTACATCAGAGACAAGGCAAGGACCCCAATTCTCGCAGCAAAGTTAGAAAGGCAAGCTAGAATGGTCCGAAGAAACTTCCCTACTCCTACAGCTTTAATTTGCCGTCACATATGAAAAGGTGTTTCCGAGTACAGAGTACTGAGTTCCTCATATTCAAATTAAAGTTGAAGACCTAATTTCTCGAGTATTCTAATTCTAACCAATCGGTCGGCTTGGTAATCTTGTTTGCACCAACCATTTTACCAGGCCATTCCAGTCCCCTCCCTCAGCTAATATCATCACTCTTATCTAATCTAGCACTCAACTTGGTTCAATGATACAGATCCCAATTCAGTTGTATGAGAGACCTAGATTATTTTCGATTGCATATATACCTCCAGGCTTTCCAGAGCGTAATGATTATCATGGTATCATTAGCAAGAACTAAAGGAAGACAAAAGGTGTAAGATAATGATGGTTGTGAGTTGCAATGATGAAGATATTGCACTGATGGAGCTAGCTCTGTAACAATTTGATTTGATACAATAACAATTATAAGAATGGGCACTGAATGAATCGTCCAAATAGGGCTAGAGGTGGGAGCAAAATAAAGATTTGGAGCTTCTTGTATCTTTATTTTGTGAAGAAAGGAGAGAACTAGAGTTGGGATGTACCATAATTCAAATAGGACTGAGCCAACATATGGCCAAGCTGGACCTGAGCTTGGGTGCTTAGATGCAGATGTCCGTCTTGCAATGGCAATCCCATTGCATCAACGAATCTGACGTTGCGAAGTTTGATCCCTTTCTGAGCATCCCGTACGACTTGAGTATACTGTCCTAGGCCTGATGCTAAGCCTACCTGAAACATGTGGAGAAACAGAGGGATTAGTAGCAAGACTATGGATGGTTGGTAGAGCATTGAATTCTAGTGCAAGCATGCATCAGAAGGCATCATGGATTGGAGCAAAATGGGTAATAGCCCCACCATCTTTGAGTAGATGCAGAAACGAGGTTCATAGGCTGTGTTTAGTTGGTGGGGAAAATGGTGTTCGAATCAAAAAATGATGAACGCGTTTCGTTTGTTGTAAACATTATCCCTACCATTGTAATTCAGCCAAAAGAATGAAAGTACATCAAAATTATGTAATTAGTTTTTTTATTTACCTACATTTAGGCCAACAAAAGAAAAGATTTGATGTGATAGGTGAATAGTGAGTTTGTATTTCCAGTTTCAGGAACTAAACACAGCCATAGATTGGAGCGTTAGAAATGGTGTACGCAAATGATGAACGCTGAACAATACTTGAGGCTAATGATGAAAGATGCCGGAATGCTGCATTTGTAGTTGTAGGCCAACAACCTTTTTGTAGGGTGCTGGGTGGTGTACTTGCAATAAGCTAGGCAGGAATTAAACGCGATGAGCAAGGGCCACAGTAGGTAATAATGGGAAGCTGAAGCAGGTACAGCAATTACTGTGGCTTGACAATGCAAACCGTTGGTGGTGTAGGCAGAATGAGTCGTTGATGTGGTCGGTGATGGAATGTAAAGTCACCGGCTCTGATGCCTGAATTTGCTTGCATTGCTTTGCTTGCGAGAAGGGGAATGAGATACTCCTATACCAATCGTGGGCCTTGGCCTTGCCTTTGTGTAGTTGTAGTTTAGTTTAGACGAATGGAATCGTGGTGTCGCAATCCATGGTCACCAACCATAAGCAAATGACAGACTCAATCGGATAGCAGCAGATCGAGCAGGCAGTAGCAGCAGCAAGCTAGGTGGGTCATTAGGCCTACCAACCATGGATGGAAGCTATGCAATGGCAACGCAACCTACCTGGATGACGAGGAGGTGCGGGATGCCGAGATCGGCGCGGAGGTCGCGGACGAGCATGGCCATCCGGCGGCCGTACTCGGTGGCGTCGGACCACCTGACGGTGTCGCTCTCCCCTGGTACCAGAGCAGCGCCCCGATGCGTCCCCGGTCTCGACGGCGACCCTGGCGCGGCGCAGCATCTCGGCGTAGAGGTCGGTGCCCTTGCCCCACTGGGCCATCCGCGTGCCTCCCACGGCGCAGGGGACGAGCCCCAGCACGGGGCTCCCCGCGCGGCCCGACCGCAGCAGCGCGTTGGCGAACGCCATCCCGGGGCCCACCCCGACGGCGTGGTTCTCGGCGTCGATGCCGGCGTGCAGCGGCTCCCGCGCCTCCTCCCAGCGCAGGTCGGGCGACAGGCGGAGCACCGAGGGGGACGGCGCGCAGTCGCCCGGCACGACGCCGTCCCAGCGGTTGGCCACCACCCCGCCGCGCCCGGCCATGTTGGACTGCCCCGCCAGGATGAAGATGAGCTTGTCGGACGGCGGCACGTCGGCGACCACGCCCTCCTGCGATAGTAGGGGGAGGAGGAGACGAGGAGCAGGAGGAGGAGGAGGACCATTGTGTTTGCTTCCTTCGCCGAATGGAATGGAGTGCCGACAAAGATTTTGAATCCTCCTCCTCCTCCTTCCTCACTCTTGGACTTGGAGGAGGAGAAGAGAAGAGGCCCAACAGCTAGCTGGCCTTGGGTGGTTTGCAAGGCAAGCGACCTGACCGACCGAGGTCAAACAAGCAGGCATCCCGGTCACTGACATTCTCAGTGGGTGGAGGGTGGGTGGAGGGCATGGGTGTCCTGTCCGGATCTGAGGGCATGGGTGTCCTGTCCGGATCACGTGCTCCTTCCGCCAATTCAGACCTCAACAAAGATCCTTCATGCTCAGTCAAAAAAAAAAAAGAATCCTTCATGTGAAAACGTCCTTCGTTTTCCATTACTTTATAGCCAAGCAAGCACCAAGCGCCTCATCTACTCCCTTAATTATTAAAAACAAGTTGTAATTCTCGATTTACAGCAACTTACCAAATTTTAATTTTGGTTAACTCTATACAAAACGAAATACGAGCCTCATCCTCATCTACTCCGCCAATTCACAGATCCTTCGTTCCGTTACTTTAATATATAGCCTCATCCTCATCTACTCCCTCAATTCTTTCAAAAAATTGTAACTCTCAGCAAATGAACATATTTTAATTTTGGTCCAATTTAATCTATACAAAACGAAATACGAGTAAATATAAAATAAGAACATGAAATACAATACTCAGTATCTTCGAAGACTTTCAAGAATTATATTTACTGCCAAGAAAACGAAAAGGTATAAAAAAAATTCCAAAAACAACCCATTGGGACCTAGACAGGGCAATTAAATGACCGGGCTGACATACAACTCCTTAGACGGCGGGCTTCTTATAGAATCGGCCCACCCGCCGATGTTCTCTTTCTTGTTCTTTTGTTCCTTCCCCCAAGCAATTATGACCTGATCCTTGTTCGGCTGAGCCAGCAACAATGTTTTCCTCTCACGTAAAACCAAAGACCAAAGACCCCACCAAAGTTAAGCCAAATTAACAAGTATTTTTTTTCACAACAAATCAAGACCACGCCGGCCGAACAAGCATCTTGATCTAGTAGTAGATGGATGATGATCTGGAAAGGGTATGCATGGGCCACACAGCTCATTTGGATGCGGCTAGCAACGCGTGCTGTGGCCGCACTAGGACAAACATCGCATGTCGTTGACATTTTAAGCAATAATAACATTACCTGTCCGCCTAGTATTCCAGATGGCTTTAATTTCGTCGGGTACAATAATCCTGTTTCAGCACGCAAACGTCCGTCCCATTGCCAGTGACCTCTTTCTCTAATTTTTTTTTAGATTACACAGTACAGCGCCTCTATGAGCACCTTCGAAGGTCTGAGTCGGCAATCTTGAAATTCACGAAGTCACCACGGGCGCCACGCTGTCGACGGGGACGTCACCTACCACTTAATGTGCAGCGCCGAAAATCCTAGAATAAACAAATCCAGGATAAAGTCGTCTACCACTTATTGTGCAAAGTCTTGGGAAAATCCTAGAATAAACAAATCCGGGATAAAGTGCCGCACCCGTGATTTGAACCCCTAGGTGGGAGCCCCCAACCAATAGCCTTTACCATGAACCCGCACCCCGGATTTGAACCCTGGGTGGGAGCCCCCCAACCAATAGCCTTTACCATTCTTGTTTGAACCCCTTGACCTCTTTTTCTAATTTTAATACTAGATAAAAAGGAAATTATTATTAGGTTTAAGTCTTTATTTATACGCGGATACTACGCATTTGAAGATTAAACTACATCCATTTAAATTAACTAGTGATTTGAGCGCGCCCATGGGCGCCACATATTTAATCGGTTGTGGTTTAGTTTAGTGCAAGAATATATGTATATTACAAAAGGCATAACAAATGATCCAGATTTCTAAACCGAGACCGGGTTGTCCGAAATATGTTAGTTAAGCAAGAGCCCTAATCCGCCCGAGTTCGATAGGACACCACACATGTGATGTTCGGGAGCGTTAATGGAGATGCCGGTTGCGATCCGACCGCTGTGTCTTTGTTGAGATCATTCTGTTGTAATTTGCACCCTCGGGATGACAAATAGAGTACATAAGCTTTACTTCTAAACCGGGATGCGAGATGTTCAAATAGTACAAGTAATATCCCGCATAGTATCGATTCTTGATAGACCACCAAGGAGGCATAGTATAGCATACCATACATAGTACATGCTACAGAAGCACATGATCAGCTATATCTCCTATGGAAAGTGGTAGCTGCTTTTGAGTTTGCTCTGGTAATTAAGTTTTGAGCTTGGATATGACAAACCATCAGCACCAGACACACATAGCTGTGAGCCAGGGAAGAACCTGTTTAAATCATCAAAATAAGCCTCTCAAAAAAAAAATCATCAAAATACAGGTCAATTTACGCTATGATCTTTTGGAATTATGGTCTAAGAATTATGTAGTTGCACATAGTAATTTTACTTTTCTAAAAAAAAATCTAAATTATTTTAATTCAGATTTAAGATACAATGTAACCTATAATTCACGATGTTGGATGGGGATGTCCTAACTTGGTACTGTTTGTTTTAGCGATTCTAGTTTGGCCTCTAGGATGCCTATGTGATAATAAGTTGGACATATATTTTGCAGCTGAGGCGTGTAATGAACCCAAAAAGGGACTTCAAGAGGGTAGGGAAGTCAGGGTGCAGAAAACCAATAAAACGATATTAGCACAACAGTTTCACTTAGATTAAGCATTAGAATTTGGTAGGTCAGAACATCAGAAAACCTGTACTTCCTTTCCAATAGTTCCATTCAATACATGATTCAAATAAAGCATAAGATGGAAAATTAACGCCCGATTTCATAATTGCAAATTTGATAGTGTGAACTACTTACAAACATTTTTTTGTAGTGTAAAATAAATAGATGGCAAACATTATGGTTAAAAATTTTACTTGGATTCCCTTGGGGCCTTAACCTAAGCCTTCAAAACCCCCTGGTTCAACTACAAACAATAGCAAGGAAGAGTTTGAACTATCACCGCATCTAAAACAAGAGACTTAGAACATGCATGGCATAGCCATAACTGGTGGTCATACAACCAAGTTTATCTCGCCCAATGTGCAAGGTGGCCATTTTAACTAATCTCAAATATATATTTTAACTAATCATGAGGCCTGTAGAATGGAAACTTGAAATATTTAAGTGCAGTACACCCTATTTGTAGAATGGAACCTTGAAATAATTTCATTGGTAAAATCCAAGATTGAACTCTACGGGCCAAACATGGATTTGGCAAGACAATTTGAGCATTTTTTTAATCCAACTATTTACGATTCAGAACATTTATTTAGCATTGCTTTGGCTTTTCAAAGCATTTACTATCTAATGGCATTCCAAATATTTCATAATTCAGGAAATGTTAACTCCGAGCAAAAGCAAAATAAGGAATGGATTAAAGCAAAAGCAGAAAGTTTATATCTGAGAGGATGCATACCGTAGCACCTTTTCAATTACTCTACAACTCTACGTGGACACACGGAGCTAATTAAGTAAAAGCGGAAGAAGCATGAAAATGCAATTTTAATGCACAAAAGCATAGAGCTTTCATTTTAGGATTTTGCCACTATTTGTTTTCAAAAGCTACACCCGATTTTTTCAAATCGAGTAATTGTTCTTTGACTTCTTTCATCAAGAATGGGAGGTTTTTTAGTAACCCTGAACATTCTAACATGAAGCCTCATCACAATCTATTCTTATCAATGCCAACGCACAAAGACCTTTCATAGTATATTCTTGAGCTAATTAAGTATACTAACCAAGAGGCATAAGCTAATGCAATATTTGGAGAGAACCAGTTACTCATTTATGATTTTTATTCCACTCTTTGGGAAGCCCGCCACTATCATCTTGGTTTCATAACCTATGGTTTCGAGTCCGATTCCTATAAGCCATAATCTTTGATTTCTATAGTCGTGATAAGCGATTAAAGCTTATATATTGGAAACCAAAGTCGCAAACGCCCTTCCTTCTACAACTTTATGGCACATAAAGATAGTAATTGTAAAATACATAGCAAGAATTTGGAGATTCCACCGCTAAACTATACACCTTGTCGGGCCACCGCTCCACATACTCCCAACTCTTTCGGTCCGGGGCGCCACCGGGCCCCCTCACACATTACAAACGAGCTCGGCACCAAAGCACGCCGATGACGACCGACCTACAAAAAGCACCCACACACTGCGGTTAGTCAATGCATTAGAATCGATCATTTTGTTTGGGTCAAATGAAAGAGAGCAAAGTAGCAACCAACAAACTTTAGAGGAAACAAGAAGAATGGATTGCGGCTTGAAGATGAAGAGGAGATGCCACCACTGGGGAAGCAAATCACAAGAACACAAATGTTGTTGATCCTTTTTTTTTAACCAATCGATTTCTTTAGCCATCCGAACCCGACGAGGTAGTTATGAATATAAATGGGCACAAAGCATCCATGTATAGAGCATTCAAAGACAAGATGATTTGGACCTATAAAGACCATCAACCGTGAAGCAATCGATGGAAAACACACATGACCGGACACCACATGCCAAATCTAAATGAACAAGACACAAGAAGGAACTGAAAGCAAAGTGTGTACTGACTCTCATCTCGATTCTTCTAGTCATGCGAATCGATTTCTTGAAAGAACCCCCTTCTCTTCCTTGAGCACCTTGCATCCTAGTACAGAGGAATAAGCATCAACAAAGCAAAATAAGAAAGCCCAAAATCCACATGAACACACAAGCTAAGAGAAGCATAGAGGAAACATGATCCATTTGTCTCGCCTTTTGGATCGGGCATGGCCCTTCCACTCTCCAACAAAGAAGAAGACGTAAATTGAAATGAACAAAAAGAAACAGAAAGCACACACGAGAGCATAGGCAGATGCATCGAGAAAGAAAATGGTGCTACCTCGCCGCAACCACGCACGCCGAAACAGGGGGTGTTCTTTGGGGGCGGGCCGCCGCCGCCACGCGCACTTTGCACCGATCGCGATTGCATCCGCGACCTCACCTACTAGGCCGCCGTGTCGGATGTCGACCAAGATCCACCCCGGCCTTTCCCGAGGCCACCAATATTGGGGTTCCCGCGCGGGGCCACCCTAGGGGACGCCGCGCCTCCACCCCGGACCAGACCGGGGATGGATGCTAGGATGCGAGCGACCGAGGCCGCCCTCCAAGTTAAGAGAGAGGCGGTCTGACCGAGAACACGACGGCGCTTGGCAAGTTGACGAGCCGCAATGACGCAGATGGCCCAATGCCGCATCCCTCAACGCCGGGACCGTGGAGAGGACGGCGCCGCTCCATGGCCGGCAATACGCCACCCACCGCCCCGCCGAGATCCGGTGAAGATGGATGAATCGAGTCATGGAAGCACCGGATTTTTAGCAATGGAGTCGGACGTAAGGAACAGGTTAGGAAGGCCGCATGTCCGACGTGGTTGTGGCAGACAAAGCACGTCACCGCCGCCCCATGGTCGCGCCAACCGCCGAGGCCGCCCCACGCCCACCGCCGGTCACTCACGCGTCACCACACCGACACACCGGGCGCGAGACCCGCACGGCCGCCCTCCAATCGGCCGCCCGCCCCGGTGTGCCGCGGCCGCACCCATGGTCGGTGCCCGCCCCCATGCGGTCGGGCGACGGCCGTTGGCGCCGCCGGGAGAGGCGAGAGAGAGGAAGGAGTCGCCGCAGCCCCACCCGCACTATCGCACCCCACCGCCGCCGCGCAGTTCCGCACGAGGCGGTCGCCACACCGGCCACCCGCGGCCGGGCCCAACCCGCGCCGCCGTGCGTCGGGACCTTGTGGCCGCCCACCGCGGCTTGAGAGAAGAAGGTGGAGAAAAGTTCCCCAAAATGTCGAACCATCCATAATTCAAGCAATCGCGGCGGCTAGAGTGTCCAAGAACCATACCGACGCAAACGGAGAGGACGCGACCGGCCGAAGACCACATTCGGGTTCGACGCGGCTTCCAAGGTCGCCCCCGCCGACGACGCCCGCACCTCGGCGAGCGAGATCTACATCTCGTCGACCCCCAAAGACGTGCAAAGCACACACCGCCGCCCGATAGGAGAGCGCCGTCGCGAAGAAGCGCAGCGAGTTGCGGCCTCCGGCCAGCCGAACGGCAGAAAACGGAGCAAGTGGGGAGGCTCACCTCGCAAGCGGCCCTTCTATCCACGCCGGCTTGGCATAACCGCGAACCGACCAGAACAGATAGCGGCTCGTCGATTTGGTGGCCCTCGCAGCCGCCCAACCCCATGCGACCCAGCGCAGCCGCCATACGGCCGCACGCCCTCCGTCGCGAGTGAGAAGTGAGACCGCACGAAAAACGGGAACCGCTGAGGACCCGGCGCTGCGTACCTCCACCAATAGGCACACCGAACCAAACGAAGACAGGAGAAGACCATGCCGCGGGCCCCATGGCAAGCTCCCGTGTGCTGGAGACCGGCGCTGCATGTAGATTTCCAGGCTGCGACCGACGGATGGGACCATCCCCCCCCGACCATTGAGCGGACGACAACGCGATCTGGCTACGACCATTCAGCGGCGACAACACCACCTGCACTGGGCCCGCTTGGAACATCTCTCGGGAATGATCTCGCGAACAAAAAGTCAATGCTCTGCGAACCCTTGATGCGTAATCGGACGAAAGCGGGGTAAAAAAATGACGTGGATGCGCGGCGGATTCTCCACAACCAATTTACTCTTTAAATATGGTACAACAGGAACGTTTGCAACATGGGCCTGGCTAGAGGGTTGCCTTTTTCTTTTTATTTAATTTCCGTGGGGACAAAACATATTGTCACTTCTCTCCAGAGGTAGCATCGTTATCTCTTCCTTGCCATTTATACACATTATTATAGCACTCCAACATATGTAAATTTGACTAAACTTATGGCACGAAATGGTTGAGTAGGAGCCGTTTTCTGATATGGAGTCACAAATTCGGGCTTGGGGCCTTGGGCGGAAGGGCTCCAAATCCAGCATGTGAAGCAAAGCCCCTCGAAACAGTCCCTAAACCCTTAATCGAGAAGATTAATAGTAAGAGACGGCGAACTAAGGAGATGGAAGAGAAGGATAAGAAACAAAAGAAAGAAATGTACTGTTGCTAATATTGTCCAAATATATGTCATTGCTAATAGTTTATACAAGCCTACTCCCTCCGTCCCATGGAGTTTGTCTTTTTTGACTTTTTGAACTTCATGTTTGACCATCCGTCTTATTCAAAATATTTATGCAAATCATAAAATAAATTAATCAATATGCAAGTATCTTCATTGATAAAATAAGTAAGTAACAAAATAAATTATATTTGTGCAAAAAATTTGAATAAGACGAAGCATTGAATAAGATGGCACGGAATTGAGGGGACAAACTTCATTGGGGCCGGAGGGAGTAGGTGAACTTAAGAAATGTTAACTAGCACGTACTCCCCCGGTTTGGTAAAAAAGCCGATTTTTTAGACAAGATTTGGGTCAAACATTGGGAATATAAATCGTCAATAACTTTTTAAGTTGTTGAGTTTGCAAATGTGAAAATTATATGAATAGATTTGTCTTGAGAAATACTTTCACAAAAGTATACATATATCACATTGCCATAAATAATTTTATTTTTATAATAATATAATAAGAGGTCAAAGTTGTGTTTTGGAGCCCGTATCATTTGTCTAAACGATTTCTTTTACCAAACCAGGAGGGAGTAGTAGCGCTATCCACGAAACAAGAGAATTCGATAAGTCAAACAGTCTATCTGTGACTAGAATTGTTTGAAAAAAGTGCTAAAACCCATGAGACAAAATAAGTAGCATTGAATTAGTCATGGAATATATTTTTATAAATGGTAATATTGTTTACTAGAAACTTGGTCAAACTTAATTTAGCGTGACTATCATGGTTCCTATAATTACATTGTTCATCATTGGAATTATTTTGGAAGCGAGGGGATGAATAAGGCCTTGTTTGGTAATATTTGTTTACTAGAAACTTGGTCAAACGTTTCGTTTTGTTAGTGGTAAATATATCCATGGTTCCTATAATTACATTGTTCTAAATGCAGTTATTTTTTTTAACTACCCTAAACATATGTTTTTTTGGTATTTAATGCGAGGGGATGAAAAAGGTTAAAGCAATTAAACAAGGCCTAAGTTGAGGGTGCAGTGTATATCGGTCGGTCCCACGTAAGTAAACACAGGACACCCAGGAAAACGCGTTGGCGGTGACGATTCCGGAACGGGATTGTGTTGTGTGTGGCCAAGGAGACAAGTTGGAGTGCAGTGCAGTGCAGTCCCCATTTGTGGCCGTATTTACGTGCCAGGAGCAGAGGCAGACAAACGGAACGGGCACAGCAGCTTTTATGCCATGGGAATGCGATGCGATGCGGTGCGCGCGTGGGTGAGCAGTGACCAGTGAGCGGTGGTGGTGGCCATGGCGTGGTGGGGATGTCCATGTATGGCAGACAAAGGAAATCCGTGACCCACGCGCCTTGCCTGCCGCCCCACAAATCACATTACAATGCACCTCCGCCATTTGATGCCAATCTCAGCTTGCTGCAATGGCCTACATGCTGCAATGCAAGAAGATGGATGACGTACGTCCTGGGTGAGTGAGGACTGAGGAGAAATAATTAATTCGATCCACCTGCAGCGCCTGTAGGTAGCGAGCGTCACGTCGGCGCCTCCCTTCCCTACCACCGCCACCGCCACCGCCACCGTAGGAGTACTCCGTGCGGTAGTTACCGTGCCTGCGGTAGCTATAGCTGTCCTTGCATCCCTACTCCCCTCCTTAAATCTCACTCCACGCAGAGCATCAGTCCCTGTGACTGAGTGAGTGGGTGATAGTGACAGCGAGCGGCAATGGCGCAACTGCTCTCCCCTCTGCTCATGCTGCCTTTCCTCCTCCTCCTCCCTGCCCGCCGCACCAGCTGCAGCCGCCACCACCCCGACGCTGGTGTTCCTCCTTGCGGGGCAGTCCAACATGGGCGGCCGCGGCGGCGCCACCAACGGCACCTGGGACCGCGTGGTGCCGCCCGACTGCGCCCCCGTCCCCGCGCATCCTCCGCCTCTCCCCGTCCCTGCGGTGGGAGGAGGCCCGGGAGCCGCTGCACGCCGGCATCGACCTGCACAACGTGCTCGGGGTCGGACCCGGGATGCCCTTCGCGCACGCGCTCCTGCGCTCCTGGCGCTCGCCAGGCCGCCGCCCCGCGCCGCACGCCGTCGTGGGGCTCGTCCCCTGCGCGCAGGGCGCCACGCCCATCA
Source organism: Hyparrhenia diplandra (assembly GCA_015847255.1). NCBI lineage: Eukaryota > Viridiplantae > Streptophyta > Magnoliopsida > Poales > Poaceae > Hyparrhenia > Hyparrhenia diplandra. Next base: position 32,426 of record JADLZK010000995.1, read on the forward strand.
CCAGCTGGTCCCGCGGCACGCCGCTGTACGACCGCATGCTCGCGCGCGCCAGGGCCGCCGGATCCTCCAGGCTCGCCGCGCTGCTCTGGTACCAGGGCGAGGCCGACACCATCAGGCGCCAGGACGCCGACGTCTACACGTCCCGCATGGAGGCCTTCGTCCGCGACGTCAGGCGGGACCTCGGCATGCCGGACCTGCTCGTCATCCAGGTCGGGCTCGCCACGGGGCAGGGCAAGTTCGTCGACATCGTCAGGGCGGCGCAGAGGAGGGTCACACTCCACAACGTCAAGTACGTCGACGCCAAGGGCCTGCCCGTCGCCAACGACTACACGCACCTTACCACGCCGGCGCAGGTGCAGCTCGGCAAGATGCTCGCCGCATCCTACCTGGCAGCCACACTTTCATGACTCCTTCGTCATTCTCATTCATAGATATGCAGAGCCTGCCTTCAGTTCCTGTGCTGCTTACTACTGATAATGCAATGAAATGAAATGATGATTTCTGGGGTTGCCGTAACAGATAGAAAAAAATATATTCTTACGTTACAGAGCCCCATTAACCGCATTGTATTGTACTGTGTACGGGATTATTAATCAAGTCAGTATTAACTCCTCATTTCTGGCAAATCCAATCAGTTTTCACAGCATGTATTCATGCTTCAGGCCCAGAGAGAGGGAGGGCTCTACAAAAGCAGTCTAACATCAAACCTGTGACTCTCCTCAACAGATGCAACATTAGGGGTAAACTATCGTATGGTAATAATATTGCCGTGTCAGATCCATCACACGCTAACTGATGTTCAGCTCAGAGCTTTGTCACCTCAGAATTTCTGGGAGATTGCTCAGAATATACTACCTGCCTTGCCTCAAAAGAAGCTTAGGCTGCCACTTTCAGGCAACTGATGACTTCTTTTCATAATAACAGTAGTGGAGGACTGTTCTGGTTGCTGTCATTATGTACTGTAGTAATGACTCGCTTGTAGCACTGCTATGGTTTCCTTGTCAGCTTTCACTTTCAGTAAACTACTAGCACCATTCAACTTTGTTGGACTTCTGAAACTGACATTCCTAATGAATTGGAAGAGGGGAAAGTTTGAGTGGGCAACATCTCTATGAGTTAGTATATTCTCTACCTAGATACAGTATCAGTTTAGGGACAAGGCTCACTGAAGCTGGTAAATCATTGTGGAGCAAGGAAACAGCTTTCCTAACAACCAATACTATGGAGTACCTCAAAAGTCTGTCCAAGCCAAGCATCTGAAAATAACCCCAACTCGCATGAAAACAAAATGCACATGCTGCCCCTATTGTCAATACCGGCAATGTCATTCATATAAAGGTACCAATCCAGTATAAGGCATTATAATTGAAAGAAAGGAACTTTTTTTCTTTTTCTTTTGCAGTTTTGCCAACACCACGTGACAGGCAGGGCTTAGCTGAACCGTCCCCTGCCTAGCAATGTTCACTGCTAAAGCTAGTTTAGAAGCTATAAGGATTAAGAAAAACAGGGTGTTTCAGACAACAAGGGTATGATGTTTGTGCATACCACAATCATTTTCGTCGCCCAGCTAAGGAGGCACAAATGGAGCGTGCCTGATGAGCTCATTGTGCATCATTTCATTGCTATGGAGCGTGCTTGATGAGACCATCATGCATCCTTTGTTTGCCAGGGCTTAGTGGCACGCTGAGCTTGAGCATAGTTGACTACACTCGGAACAGCACGTGAGCATGAAGAGAAGATATTTGCAACCCAAATCACAAGAGCTTGCGCTCTGCCAACGATTTGTAAGATAAGAGGGTTTATAGAGTAAGGTCTGCTCATGCAAGTTGAACGGATTTGGGGCCATCTAGCTAGAGGTTCATGAAAATTGGATGCTGATCCAGAGTAAGTATGCAGTATACAAGTGAATATGTTGTGGGCAAACCATGCCATGTTGATGATGCGGGAATTCAGGATTCAGAAATGGCATGCCATCTGTATTCCCCTACATATGCTCTGAATGCAGATTTCCTACTTGGCATGGCATATACTACCCAAATCAAACAGATGGATTCAACTGAATAAATTGTTAGGTAGATTAGATGATATGGTTGAATTTAAAGCAAGCACTGGTTATTTTGCAACTTTATTTATTTATTGTATGTACATAGATGATGGCTGCTGCAGCTGCTCTCCTCCTCTATAGACTAGATTAGAGAGAATGGGAGATGGGAGGCCTGACTGACGAACCAAACCAAAGGGGTGGTGGAATGGGATGGAATCACTCGTGGGCGTCGTCGTAGGAGCGGTGCAGGTCTGTGGTGCATCCGGGAGCGTCGGGGTCCTCGGCGCCGCAGCAGTCGTAGAACTTGGCGGCGTACGGAGGGTCGCCGTCGCGGAGCTCGTAGTACCTGTGCTACAGACATGAGATCATGGGCGAGCACTAGCAGGGAGGGCGTAGGGAGTAGGGCAGGCACCTCTTCTGGTCGTCGTGTCGGCGGCAGACGAAGAAGGAAGGGTGGAACCTACAGGAGAGGCGCGTGTTCGCCGAGGGATCGAAGCTCTGCTTGCACCTCCGGCACAGCTTTAATTTGGCCGCGGAAGGCGCAGGGGCAGGGGCAGGCACGCCGGAATCCATGGCCGCGGCCGTGCGACGGAATGCGAATTCGGGGAGGAGACGGAGTTGGGGGAGGAATGGAATCTGTGTTGTTTTGTCCTCTGCTAGTGGGCCGGGCCGGGCCGTTCTCGTCGTCGGTTGGCCTTGGGCTTTGTCTCCCCTCCTATCTAAACGCAAACGGAATAAAGGAATTGTTTTTTTTTTTTAACAGTTGCTGTTATTGTACTAGCATATTATTATATAATAAACAAAATAGACCCTCTACTAAATGTGGAGATGGAAGTCATCAAGCTTGAAGCAACACGACATGTCATTCAAGATCGTGCAATTTTTGTTAAAAAAAGAAGTTCCATCCTAGTAAAATACGGTTGAATGGTGCAAAACAAATTAAAGGATCATTCCGCTAACAGAGCATACCATTCAACATCATTCAGCTAACACAACATGTCATTCGAAATCATACACATTTTTTCAGAACACAAGGATCAACAACACATGTCATTCAGGAAACAGCACAAGTCCCTGCAACCTTTACCTTCCCAGATTGATTGTCAAACAAGCAAAACACGACGAGCCTAGACCCATATACGATGCACATAAAGCACAGGATCGAGCAGTGATATCCCATAAAGATAACAACAGGAACAAGGTTCTTGGGTTCATGCCGCCGTATCAGGGCAGTCCTACCATCTTCTTATTGTTACACAAAAGGCCAGGTACATATAGTAAGCAGTCTGGCAGGTGCAGTAACATACCATAATCCATCATATGGCTTGCATAAGGCTCGTGCTCAGCAGCTGAGTCCCATCAAACCAACCACTTACACAGACAAAAGAAACAAGGTCTAGAGGAGCCAGCTGGTTTCCCAGGTGCAATCATAATCCACCAGCATAAGGCCGGTTCACCAGTTTTTATTACCAAAAGGCAGTGCTAAAGCATGTGCACTGTGCGGCCGACTGGTTCACCAAACCAGTCACCACGGTGATGCGGAGGCGCTGCTGAAGCCCTGCTCCAGCTCGCTCACTTGTGTTTTCAGCCTCGAGATCTCCACGGCGTCACTTATCTCCTGTGAAATAGCAGACTGCATCATGCGGCGCAACAGACAGGCCTGCACCTCAAGCTCACGGACAGTCATACCTAGCACACCCATCTGTGTGTGCCTCACAGTTTCTTCGTCACAAAACTTCTTCTCCAGATCTCTAATCGCGCCCTGCAGCTCGGCACGCCCCTTCTTTATGCGCAGCAACGTCTCCAGGCGTGAGCGCAGGTGCTCCACGTTGAACCCATCAGCTTCCAGCAGAGAAACGCCCTTCATCTTCTCCTCGAACACTGCATCATCATCCTCAATGCATAGCCTCTTTACGCTCTCTGCCAGGTTGGCGAAAGAGAGCATCAGACCCAATGCCGTCCCTTCACGGAGCTCCGGAACCTGCTGCTGGCACTTATCAAAGTTTGGTCGTTGCGGCACCTTACGGAAAACTTCCATTGCCTCAATCTGTGCCCACAACGGGGAGGTCTTCACGAATGGAATAATTTCCTCGGACCCTGAAGGCTGCTCAGCTATCATGCTCTCCTGGACATTGCGAGATCTCTGCAGCAACGAGTCGCCACAGCCGTTTGTTCTGCTTGGAACAAACTTGGACATTGGCGTACCCTCATAACCCTTTTGCTGCGATCACTGCAGTATCACCAGGTTGTGCTTCAGTAGAGTTGCTCGTACCAGTACAAGACAACTGTGTCATTTCTGAATTCTCGGTGGACTGGCCAGCTTCAGCTGCATACCTCACCATGGCGCCTTTTGGTGCAATCAATATATCATCAGGTTGTGCTTCAGTAGAGTTGCTCGTACCAATACAAGTCAACTGTGTTATTTCTGAATTCTCGATGGATTGGCTACCTTCTGCTGCATACCTTATCATGGCTGAAGTCTGATCCTGTTTTGACATTCCATGTCCCTCATGGACTGCAATACCCTTGAATGCAGAAAATGACCCAAAATTGGTGTTCTGGTTAATGCCAGCGACCCCATCACAACATCCATCAGTTGATTGCTTTTCCTGATAACCTAATGCTTTGTTTACAACGCTGCCAAATTCTATGGTATGTGGAGGTATTATAAAAGACGGGGTCTGCGGGAGAGGAAGAGGCCGTAGTGTCCCGAAGGATCCAAACAAGGAAGCTTGCAACTGTCCAGTCTGCGGTGCAGAGGGCTTGGTCACCATATGAGAGGAGGATCGTTCAAGTTGATCACTTAGAAAAAGTTTAGGATCATAGTTTAAATTTCCAAACCCTGTCACTGATGATAGTGAAGAAAGTGTCAAGCGCGACTCGAATGACAATATTGTACCTTGCTGCTTCCCCCCTTCTTCAGGATAACTGCTTTTCTTACGCTTGGTAGGCAAATGGGGCTCAAATGACAATAATGTACCTTGTTGCTTCACCACTTTTTCACAAGTTACTGCCTTATGCTTGGTAGGATCATTTTCATTGGACACCAAGTCAGGCCAAAATGGTTCCGTTACTACATCTTCATTTACCTTTTCCATAAGAACATCTTCATTTACCTTTTCCATAAGATGTGATCCAGATTCCTGGCTGATGCTGTCATTGTCAATACATGGTGCCGAGGTAGCAATATCAACACTATCATGACATGATGATGCCATTGCCAAGACAGCAGAAGCTGGCCTTTTGAGTTGTTGATTGAGGTACCTTACTAACTGGTTTCTGAAATGGGAAAGACAACACATCATTATGGTGATAAATTATAATCTTCAGCGAAATGTTGATACAAGCCAAAAGATTAAAAAAATACCAATACAGCATAGCTTTAGTAATCTGAACGCATAATTTATATATGTTGGTTTGACTATAACTAATTTATCTGGTCTTTATAAATGAATGAAGAAAATAAACAAATGTGCTCAAGAGGTTTTCTTTATTCTTGTAACCATGTGAACCCGGAATACTAATATCATGCTCGATGCTAAACTGAACCAATTAATGAGAATAATCAATATGGCTTTGTTCATGTCAAAAAATAGTGCACAAAAGATGAACAAATTTTGATCAAACAAAAATTAATGTTCCAAGGAATCTAATACTGAGATAGTCACACATGCATAGTGAAAGCAGAGACTTTTGCAAAACTAACCACATTCAACAACAAACCCTTTTTTGTGAAAGTGAGCTTTGTTAAAAGCAAAATAATGTCATTACAATAGTTACATAAAGAAAGGCCACCATACATGTGCTAAAGAATTTAAACCAGAGCTTATGAACACTCAAAAAACAGAAAGGTGTATAATTTTTTTTTTGTACCTCTGGCAAGGTGCGCACCCACTTTCCTTGGTACCAGTCATACCGTGGCCTCAGCTGTGTATGGTCAACAGTCAACAAATCAGTACATTCGACATCATCCTTGTCTGCCTCGTGGCTCTTGATCTTCACGACATACTTCTTGGTTGATTCAATATCCAAAATCTCCAAAATAACACCAGGCCACCAGCTACCTTCATGAAGGACTTCTGCGGGAGAAGATGGGGCAAATCTGTACTTTGAGTCCATGTGAACCATGTCTCTTGTTGGCCGGATATAGTGAGAATCTAGAATCTCAGTAAGAGGTTCACCATCCTCTTTAACATCTCTGTATTGTACTAAGAAACTGGACGTGCCAATTACTTTGAGAACAGTAGCTGGACTCCAGTATTTGCCGAACGCTTCCGTGGAGCGACTCACTTCAACTTGGCTTTTCTCTCTGAATAGTGGCGTTCCATTCTTCTGCACAAAGCAAGATCATAAGAATATACACGTAGTCAGGCATTCGCCATAGTTATTTGAGCCTGCACTCAATGAAGATTACAACCCACTGTCCATTAATTTTAATTAATATATTTGATACATCGATCCATTTCAAGCATTCAATCAACAGGCCCATTCCATATAGGCTCAAATGGTTAGGTATAACATCAAACAATTGTAAAAAAGTGGCATTTTTTTTCTTTCCTAGAGTGCATTATGAAATGATGAACATCTAGTAGGAGTAGCATTATTATATAAATATATAAACCATGTAACCATGCATGTTGGTCTACAAAGTGCTGAGAAAATACATGTCTACTTCCGGGACCCCAAATTTTAACCAGTTTATTAACATTAAAAATACAATGTTTGCGTAAAAGTTTTAACATTTAATCTTTGTCGTTCCAAAAATAAAATAAGAAGTAGTACTTAGTATTTAGCACTCCGATACATGAATCCAAACAAGCAGAGCACTAGTGAATAGGCCGGCATGCAGATCGCTTACCGCCTTTGCAGCAGCAGCAGGGATCCAGCAGTCGTCCAGGAACACACGGCTCGGCCGCAGCGCCGTCTCCTCGAAGTCGATGAGCTCCCGCGACGTCGGGAAGCAGACCTTGTACACCCGCTGCGCGGTGTCCGCTGCCTCCGGTGGCGGCACGGCACAGACGACGACGCCGGCCCACCAGCCGCCGTTGTGGAACGCGTCGACCATATCGTGCACGGCGAAGCCCCGGCGCGGCGGCGGCCTGTGGGGCGGGCGCGGGCGCACGTTGGCGGCTGCGGCGACCTCCCGCAGCGGCGAGTCCCCGCCGTCCCTGCTGTTGATTGTGGAGTAGGCCACCACGTAGCTGAGGTCGGTGTGCTGGTACCCCTCGACGGTGGCCTCGTAGTAGGAGCCGACGAAGCCGGGGTCGTCGCTGCGCACCTCCACTTGGGCGCCAATGGGGAAGAGATGAGCTGGGTCGTCGTCGTCGCCTAGCAGCTCCTCCCCGCTGCCACGTCGCGGGACCGCAGTCGCTTCCTGGGCCGGCGGCTGCGCCCCATGGATTGAGCTGCGCTGAGAGGGGGGTGATTGGCGGAGGCAACGATGGAGGCGGAGGGTTCTCGTGTCGTGCGGCGTCTCGGGCTCGGGGTTTTGTGCTGCAACTGAAGAAGTGGGAGTGCGGTGGTGGTGGTGGTGGTGGGAAGGGGCGCGGCTCCCGAGGCGGTGGCGGAAGCGGACGGCCCGGATGGAAGCTGTGAGGGGCACGCGGCGATGCTGATCGCGGGATACCCGCCGGGGTGGGGTGGGAAGCCGAGCAGTGTCGCTGCCGATGTGACGGCGGAACGCAGTGGCGAGCGGCGACAGCTAGCTGGGCCGCGTACGTGGCCTGGATGCAGGGTGCCACCACCCACCGGAGCACATCGGGAAACGGAGAAGAAAACAGTGCATTGTTTGGGCATCAGCAGCACGGGGACAACCAGCCAGAAGCATTAAAGCTGCTACAGCAACCATCAAGACCCTAAACTAACTAAGGCCTTGTTTAAATGGTAATCCCTCCGTTCCATTTCATTTGCAACTATGGGGTTGTGTCAAATGACTCAACTTTGACTACGTTTTTAGAAAATCGTGCAACATTTATATCTCCAAATAAATTTGTTAAAAAACTAGACTTAAAGATTTTTCCAATGATACTAATTACTTAGTATAAAATTTTTATATATTTTAATAAATAATTGAAAAAATGTTTGAAAATTTTGTTTTCTCGGAAGGCGAGAATTGCAAGTTTTCAGCAGCAGGGGGAAATTTTAGCACAGAATGCATTAAAATGCTGCTACAGCAACGTTTGTTAGTGGTAAAATCAACTAAGGCCGTGTTTAGACTCAAAATGTTTAGTTTCTTAATGTACATCTAAAAAATTTAGTTATTTTTTTATCTACATTTAATACTCTAAACATATGTCTTTTGGTGTATTTAATGTGATGTGATGGAGAGAAAGTGGAAAAAAAGTTAGAAAGACGCGCCAACTAAACGTGGCCTAAGGCCTTGTTTAGATTGCTAAAGTTTCTAACATTTTTAACTTTTCTCCATCACATCACATTAAATACATCAAAAGACCTTTGTTTGAAGTATTAAATGTAGGTAAAAAAAACTAAAATTTAGATTTAAAATTTGAGAAATTCTTTTGACAACTCCATGATAAATGATATTTACCATTAACAAAGTAAACGTGCTACAAAGGTAAGCGATGTGATAGAGTTTTTGCATGCATGCCATCTAAACAAGGCCTAAGGCCGTGTTTAGGTGTGTGTTTAGTTTGTCAACTTTTTTCCAAAATTTCCATCACATCCAATCCAAGCATTAAATGCACTAAAAAGTCATGTTCAAGGCTATGAAATGTAGATAAACAAAATAACTAATACAATTTATATATGGAACATAGCCATTCTTTTTTAGCCTAATTACCCCATAGTAAGATAATATTTACCACAAACAATAAAAAAAAAATACTACAGACACTTTTGATCACTTGCCAAATTTTGGTAGCAATTAAACACATCAATAAATTTAGAGGCGCCAGCCTCAATGCTTGTCTTATAAAAGTTTCATGCACATTAAGTAGAACGTCCTCACTAAAGAAATAGAGTTTTTGCATGCATGGAGGAACTGGGAAGAGAAACGTTTCGGACAAAACGAGTCCGCGGCGTTTCCAAAACGTTGAAAATTAGGTGAAACCTCACTGAGTGCCATTTGGCTAGTCTTAGTAAGAGTATAATTGGAGTTTCATTTGCATATGGAACAGGCTGCCATGTAGTTTTTTTATTATTATTATACTCCCTCGATATACTAATAAAAGATATTGTTTTTAGACAATGTTTGAGTTAAACATTGGTAATATAAAACCATCAATAACTTTTAAATTGTTGAGTTTGCAACTATGAAAACTATATGAATAGTTTTGACTTGAAAAATATTTTCATAAAATATACATATATTAATTTTTCATAAATATTTTTATAACAATAAGACGTTAAAGTTGTATTTTTGAGACCATTGTCCTTTGTCTAAATGACATATTTTATGAGTACGTAGGGAGTATATGGTAGTGTATTTAAGAAGAGAGAAGAAATGAGTCGGGACGCTTGCGCTTGCCCAGCCTACTAGGCCCGCCCTACAGGCCTCCACCTGGTCGCCGACCCCGGCCCAGCCATAAGGGAGCTCAAGCTTGACCTTGGCTCTACTATGGGGGAGTGCATGTAGCAGAAGGTGGGAGAAAAAGAAGCAACATCTGATCTACTTTTGAAATAGCCAAAAACCAACGGATAAAACATATGCATAAAGGTAGTTGAAACACTTGAAACATCATTCCAAAACACTAGAAAAACACATCTAATCTACCTTTGAAACATCCTTGAAACAACTGTTGAAACACTTAAAAGATCCCTTCTAAAACACTTGGAACATCCCTTCTAAAACATGTGAAACACTGAAAAACATACTATTGCAACATACCTTCAAAAAACATCTAAAAGACTCGAAACAATTTTAACATAGGTTTGTAACATGTGTATATTACAAGTGATATGCAACACCCCAAATCGACCTTTGCAACATTCAAACAAAACACTTGAACATGAAGCCTGAAACACCTCAAACACTTGAAACATGATGTCACCGGCGGCTGTAGCCTACCTGGTGGTGGCTGTGTTAGCTAGCAAGCTCGGATCTAGAGGAACATCTACAGCAAACAGCCCAGCGTGCACAGGCAACCACTTCGTGTTGCGGTCTCTTCGGGTCATCGGGTGGGCGCGAGAGACGAAGTCCAGACCAGCGGCAACATCCTGGTGGCGTTGGGTGGTGTGGTGCCTGCCATGGCCGTGATGGGGTGAGGTCGATGGCAGCGTGCCAGTAGATAGGGGCGAGGTGCAGGATGGTGGTGTGGCACAAACAGCGGGGAGGGCATGGCGACGCAGCAGCGGGAAGGACATGACGTGCGTGGGGGGCGGTCGCCGCGGTAGGGAAGGGGCGCGGCAGGAAAGAGTGTGGCAGTAGGATAAATGGCCACACGAGTTCGTGAGTTCGAGATTTGGATGTGCGGTGTGGGAATGGCAAGGGTCCGATACGGGCCTTCTTTTTAGGCACGGTCGTCGCTCCTAACAATTACCATGAAAAGAAAGGGAATGGAGATAGATCGAGCCCTCTCTTCAATGCCATCTCATCCTTTCTTTTCCTAACTTGCTTCTTTGCTAAAAAGAAGCTTCTTTTTGGAGAGCGTATAAGTGACTTTTTGTTTGACTATTTGTCTTATTTAAATTTTTTAATTATTATTAAAATTATATTCAATGATAAAAAAATAAGGCAAAACAAAATAAATAATATTTTTTATAAAATTTTGAATAGAACAAACAGTCGGATAAGAAGTTTTTCAATGGGATAGAGAGAGTAGGTATAAGTATTGTGCGATTGGTGTTTGTTGACCTCCTAGGCACTCCATTATTCCTTCCTCTTGTGGTCCAAATCAATATATTGGAGCATAGACACACACACAAGGACATGCATGGTGATTACGATTTTTTCAAATGAAACAACATTTTCACTAATTAATTTTCATCAGTAAATTAATCTTGGATCCTTTTGAGAGTAGGATTATTTGGTATGGTAAGTAACTAAAAAGTATTGTATTATGCGAAAACGTATAACTCAGCTAGTTTGGTTCTTTATGGCGTGAAATCCGCTCGCCTAGATTTAAATCATCGATTTATTTCTTAGAGTTAATTAGCACTGTGACAGGCAAATAGAAGTACCCCTAGACACGAAGACATGTGTGATGGTGACTTGACACGAGTGCAGTGCTTGTGGCCCTCAACAACAAGATGTATGTGTGGCTATCTCAGACAATGTCACTCAAAATACAAGATCCATTCCACATTTGGTAGGCAGCCTAATTTCATACTAGACAAAAAAAAAAAAAAAAAAAAAAAGATAATATAATGCATAAGGTATTAGGCAGCTAACCATTATTGAATAAATGATGCGTAATAGGGGAAAAAATGTGGATATGTAATTAATAAATAATTGTATACAGAAAAATATTTTCGGCGTTGCGTAGAGGTTGGAAGACGGAGACAAGAAATGGAGGGCAGGCAGGCCCGTGTGGCGGGAGTGCGAGAGTAGCAGTGCCACTGCCATGCCGTGGATGGAATGGGATGGGGAAGTGCATGGACGACGCAGCGGCAGCGCAGTGCTTCCTTGATTCTATCTAATCCCGGCCTTATCCTGAATTCCTTATCAATGAAATCCCTCCACTGCTTCTGCCTCCAAGAATCAAGGAAGCAGCTAGCGCCCGGATATAGAGAGAGAGTTGGTACTGCTGTGCTATCTAGAGGCCGGAGGAGTAACAAGCGTGGCGCACGTGTGTGTGTGTGTCTCTCACTATCTATATAATACATGCGTTGCGTGCAGCCAGAGGAAGATCGATCGAAGCATCATCAGTTCATCACTGTACATAGTAAGAATTGAATCGAAGATGGATGAGGAGAAGCTTGAGCAGCAGGCAGCGATGCCGGTGCCTGTTGAAGAAAAGAAGAAGAAGTTTGGTCGGGTGTGCGTCTTCTGTGGGGAGCAGCCCCGGGAAGCGGTCGTCGTACCAGACGGCGGCGGTGCAGCTCGGGCAGCAGCTGGTGGAGCGCGGCATGGACCTGGTCTACGGCGGCGGCAGCGTGGGTCTGATGGGCCTGGTGTCCCGCGCCGTGCACGACGGCGGGGGCCACGTGCTCGGGGTGGTGCCCAAGGCGGTGCTGCCGCCGGAGCTCATCGGAGAGACGCCCGGGGAGCTCAAGCCCGTCGCCGGGATGCACCAGCGCAAGGCAGAGATGGCGCGCCACTCGGACGCCTTCATCGCGCTCCCAGGTTAGTCACGTTGCTTCTTCTTGAGCTTCTTCTGTAGCACCGGCAGTAGCAGCAACCAAACCAAGTGCGCCTCGACCTCTCACCAACCAACCCATTGCTTCAGGTGGGTACGGGACGCTGGAGGAGCTCCTGGAGGTGATCGCGTGGGCGCAGCTGGGCATCCACACCAAGCCGGTCGGCCTCCTCAACGTGGACGGCTACTACGACCCGCTGCTCGCCTTCGTCGACAAGGCCGTCCACGAGGGCTTCGTCACCCCTGCCGAGCGAAGCATCATCGTCCACGCGCACACGCCACGCCACCTCCTCGACAAGCTCCTCCACGTCGACGATGGCTCTTCCTTGGCCGCGCCGGACCACATCAGTTAATTTTTCCATATGTACCTGCTGAAGGCTTCTGTTGCCCTGCTGCCCCTCTTATTGAACTGGAAAACAATTCCCAAAGATAATATGAGACAGACATGCTGTTCCCTCTCCGTCCATTCATATTCATACTCTAGTCCAATGAGGGCTCCTTCCTTACAGTTGCGCTCCCTATGACAGCAAGTGCAAGGATAGGGACCCATCAACTACACCTTCTGGTTCCTCTTATTCATACACAACAAATTACATTTATATTACATTATCACAAACAAGATCAAGATAATCACCGCACCATGGTGCTAACAAAATAAAACAGTAACCAACTATTCACTTCCACAAAAACACACATTTCCTTCATTGATGCCTTTTATCAGATGTGCTTCAGACAATTGGCTGAGGCACATATACACGACCTAAATAAGCCATAAGACAGGAAATCTACACATTCAAATGCACCCAAAAACATAATGGGACCATGTGTGGGGAATCGGTATGAGATATCTCACAGAATAGTACACTACAGATATAACAAGGTTCCTATCAGTTTGGATAGTGTCCGGATACAGAAATCGCCATCCATCTATAAACTTCAACTAAAGAAGCATACAATGCCCTACCACGATATATCATGGGCAAAGCACAAGCACCAATGTTAGCGAAATACAAAGCCGCTGCTAACACATCCAGTCAAGCACAAGCTGCAGAGAACCAGCAGCAGTCCCAGACACCTCCTGCGGCAAAACTGACTAGTCCGTTCCCAAGTCTACTACCACAAATCTTGGAATCAGAGTCATGTGGAGGTAACCAAAAATAAAATTACAGCAGGCACCTTCTTTCACCACCCTGGAAGAAAACTCGGGCACTTGGAAGTCGAGGGCTCCAGAGGTATTCGAGGCGGATCAACAAACAGGAAGCTACATTAGAGAAAGTTGAATCAACAAAGAACACTACGAATCTACCATCTCATCTTGCAATTCGCTAGGGGCAATGAGCCCCGGAATGGCAAGCATCCGTTAGCGCTCCCTTTTTCTCTTTGGGCGGCAGCCTCTTCTGCGTATAGATCCTTGTTATCCTGAAATCACAAGACAAGCAATCACAAACGTGAATCACAAGACAATCTGCTGGTGGAACCAAAGGATCCATCCGCTCCACAAGCACATAAAAACCATATTATATGGTAAGCAAGAAATGCATCCTCATTCCTAGAGCCTAGTTATGGTAGTCTGTCACATCCCTATTTATCACGTTTGGTTTTGCGTCAAATGCATATAACAAGGATAAAGGTTATGGCAAGCAAGACTGAGGAAGTTACCTGAGCTGAGAACTCCTTCGACTGCACCAGGAAGTCTCTAATATGGTTTTGAAGCTTGGAAGATCATGTTTTGAACTAAGAAGGCCATCTACAAACTTGGTCACCTGTCCAAGGAATCTCATTAGGTTTGTGGCGACTCATGGCACAACCCAAGCACAGTGTGGCTGCAATCATACCTCGGTTACCGTCATGTTGGGGAATGATGTTCCTAAGAGTTTTATAGTGTAATCTCGAACAAACATGGCATTATCTGTATATTGATATGGTACTGAAGAAGCATCCCATAGAGGCTCCGTTAGACCATCAACCTACATATTAGCAAATCGAATAATTAGATGAACAAATACAATGCTCAGTTACAGGGAGGACGAATATACACATACCACACAAAATAAGTGTTGTAAAACCAAAACATGAAGCTTGAAACCAGGTTTGTGGAATGTGTCTGTGAGAACTGCAAAAATCTCTTGTTCAATTGTTAAAAAGTAGGTTTTGTAGAATTGATTTTGGAATCCTGAAGCCTGCAAACAGATCACATGGGATAGTTAGCTTCCATATAGCTATATGATGACAGCACACAGCATTGGATGGAAGATGTTTTTTCCACCTGGAAATTTTTCAAAATTTCCAACAGTAGACTAAGGCCAGTCTCTGCGATATTTCTCTCTGTATGTCTGAATGCCCAATTAATGGAATCGATCACAAGCTTCAATTGCTGAAACACAAAAAGTCAAATGACAACCATAAATAACATAAGAGTTTAAAGTTGACAATATCTCACATCATGAATTCACATCAAAACCTCAAAACAAAAGGGGTTACTAACCGGACTTGAAAGCTGGATTAATGCTTGGAAGCAATGGGTACCAATTGCACGAAGCAAAGAAAAAATTTGAGGCGGTGCTCAGGATAATCTTCAAAGTTCTTAGTAATCATCTGATAAGAGAGATAATAAACAACTAAATGCTATGTAACGATGTACTTGAAAACAAATTCAGTATAACAAAAGCAACTTAGTAATTGTATTCCTACCTCAAGAGTGCACTGGAAAACAGCCTCAAATATACGAGGCACATCCTCAAGCATTTCTCCTTTGTACCTGCAGGAAAAAAAAATAACTCTTAGAGTTAATGCAAACATACAATAAAATGATAAATAGCCAAGAATATACATGAATTTGTGGCTCTAGACATCAAATATGACTTTTAAGAGGAATCAATTTTAATAGTCAGGTATAGCTCGGTTAAAAAAAACATGTGACCATGACACAAATGAACAAAGAGCAGGCATACTTGTTAATGATTGTTGCAAACAACGACAGAACTTCAGACTCCCTCGCATCAGGTACATTTCTAGCATAATCACCAAGGACGGGATCCATCATTGGTGGAACTTAACTGCTTTCCTATGTGTGGTAAATCTTCTGCCTTGTCCACAAAAGTCTCGATCAACTTTAGGCTTTCCTTCTTGACAGATCTGTCACAAATTCAAATTAACTTAATCAATGAGAAATTTGAATCATGTTTTGATTTCATGGACATCTACATAAAAACGAAGTAGTGACAGCAAAGTGGTTATTTCTAATACTAATGATGAATTGAATAAATGGGTCACTAATTCACACATCTCTAACTACCTTATGTCATCCTATATAGCCCATTAGGCAAGGTAACCAATGTAATCACAGCAGGCATTTCTACAGGTAACCAACACACCAGCAGCAGAGATCACCTCAAAGGAAATAATATTTTTTTTAAAGTACAAAAATCAATAGTTCATACCTCAAGAGTTTTACAAATGATGTCCTTGAGGCAAAGGGGTCCTCCTTCAGCAATCGTGCTTGATACAAGCTCGCTGTACATTCTGATATGAAGAAAATGCATGGCAGAAAGTAGAGGAGCCATTAGGTAGTGAAGCCGTTAGCTTTGAAGAAATAAGGATCTTTAAGGCACCAGTGCTATCACAACAAAAAGTTGAGGCACAGAGAGTAAGATGTATGGGGAACTATGTTCTTTCAGTAAACTAAGCTTAGCAGAATGTAATCGATAAAGCTAGCCATCCAGCACCATAATTATCGGGCCTTGGCCAGAGCAGAGCAATCACAAAACTACACAATGTGATTCTAGCCACATAAGTGTTCAAGGGTACATATAAGTGCTCTTCAGACCTGATTATCTAACCTTAGGATATGCAATCTAAAACACTAATAACAAATGATGCACAGATGCAGCACACATACCTGTAGACTGTTAACATGTCCAAGAAAATTAGCGAAATCTGTGGGAAGAAGTGTGGCCCAAGGGAGCTCGCAACACTTGTGTTTGTCTGCAAGCACATATAACAGTGTAATGTCAGTACCCACTAGACATGCAAAGGGTAAAAGGAAACCAAAGAATCAAAGGCCAAAATTTTTCCAGTTACCACAAATTAAAGAGAAAATGCAACAAACAATGGAAAGTTGTTGACAGTCTCTAACTAGTGTTTGGTGACAATGTCATTAAACTGCTATGGTAGACTTGAAGAACACTTTTGAATCATGTGTTCAGGTAGAAACAATCAACACTTGGTGTTCCAAATAAAGAAAGGATATGCCAAGTCACTTGAGAAAAATCCTGATATTAACAAAGTAAACCAGCAACATCAAATCATCAAACCTATTCAGAAATAGCCACTACTCAACTTTGCAGCAAATATCAGCTGCCACACCAATGTATCAAAAAATCATTACAAACATGGTGGGGCAACCAAATTATTCAAGACTTAAAAAACTGTGACATTAGCCATTTAAAGTCAAAAAGTTGGGGCTTAACAAGACCATAAAAAAACATAGCAAGAGCAAATGCATTTTCTGGCCTAGCAACTACAAAGAACACCAATCTAGAGGTAATGTATCATGTATGAGACTGGGAAGTTCAGATGCCTGACACTTGTAGGACATCATGTGCATCTTAAAACAATCTCTGACCAGCATTGATGAAACTTACAGAATAAGGCAAAAGGAGTAAAATAAGTTTTTTTTTTTTTTCAGACTCCATTTTGTTACCTGAAGGATGTTGAGAACTGATCTGATAACATCTTGGTTCTTCAGGATATCAATGCTTTGGCTTGCCTGTCCAATTATTTCTGCCCACTTCTGTAAAAATCATAAAACCAAAGTGTAACCAAGTTAAAATCGTATTCAAGAACAATCGATAGCTAAAACTAAAGTGCAAGATAGAATATAAAACAAGAAACCTGATTAGGAAGGCTCATCAATCTCTTGAGGTATTCATCCCTCTTAGTGTTGTCAGATTCAGCTTGAATCATATTGCCAACCTGAGCAATAAGCACAGAAAATGTTTTTTAAAAAAAAAATAAAATAAATGGATTATTTATTGGACCAATTTTTCTAGATCATGTTCAACATACTGATTCAGTAAAAACGTATGAATCTGATGTGGCTCAAGATCAGCAATTGTTGTAGCAAGATTGGACAGAAGTTCAGAAACAAATGGTTCATTCTCGCCCACCTGGAGAAAAAAGGGCAAACATGAAAATCAGCACCAGGCAAAGATCTATGGAGGAATGATATGGATAAAGTTAGGATGGGTAGAACAACATGAAAATAGAACTAATAGTATTTGTAGGTCATGATGGGTAGATTGAACCAACCCAAGGGTTCTTTTTTTTCAAGACTAATAAAAAAATATGAAGTACAAGCATATAGACCTTTTGGGAAAATTCTTGAACATACCTGTTGTGTCACAAATTTGCGCTTGCATTTTTTGAACGATTTTCAGGAAGGTATCACATGCCATATCCTGCCACAAGCCACAGCAGCACATATCACACATGGTATTCATTGAAGACAGTACCAAAAACACTAACTTAAGTGCATATGCAAATGGAGGCCCAAATACAAAAAGACAGGAGGGGCATCAAGCCATCAACTACCAAATAAGCTCAAGCTACAAACAGAAGGATGATAAATGACTTGTTCAACCACATACTCAAACAAGAAATGATGACCATGCATTTGAGAAAAATAGAAAGATCAAACTATATCCACGATAAAAAGATGTCACTTAGCCAACTCAAACAAGGCAAAGGCAACACTGACCTGAACTCCAGGATGCATCTCATGCATGAACTCAAACAATTTGTTGACCACAGTTTTCAAAAACTTCCAATGAGCCCTGAGAAATCTTGGATACTGACCAACAACATACCTAACAATTGCATCATAAATCAGCCAAATAATAGCAAATAACCTTATACATGTGATAAATGGAAGAGAAATGCTTTATTACATGATGTTACTTTGCAATCACAGCTTTGTTGTCTTTTTCCCTTTGTGATTTCACAGAGGTTTAGCAAATCACGGATAACCATAACCAGAAATCTATTCTCCTGCAACAGACACATGAGAAAAGTTTAGAATTCCATACCACATCTAACATTAGTTAAGGATTGATACTTCCAAAAGTGTTTCTTAGAAGCAAGAAAAGGGACAGAACAACATACAAACCTGCTCCTCTACCATAGAGCCTGATATTGATCCAATAGCCCAACAGAGAGTATTAAGATTATTCCAACTCCAGTCTTCTCCATTTAATTGCTTGCTTAGTTTTTTCAACATCTGAAATTCCAGGATAAATTACCGTAAGTGCTGGACTAAGCTCACAAACAGCAAAAATAGAACAAGAACTGCTATTCACCATGGCCTTCATCACAGCTAAAGTGAATCAGGCCTTCTAACCATGAAAGTACTAACTGTGTAGGCACCACAAACCACTTTTGAAATTAACTAATTGTTACAAGCTCCATTCGTGTAGTATTATTTTCTGAGCAAGGTAAGCATAATATAGTATTAATTGCATGTATGTTCTTAAACATATGTATCCGTGAGCATACCTGTTGCTCTGTATCCTCGTGATCAAGATGAGATAAATAGATCAATGTTTCCCTCATGATCTGATATTATTCAAAACAATGGTAATTTCCACATCAGTCAGAAGGTTACAAAGCTTTTTAAAGCACAGAGCATATGAATGGTGGGGTAGTAGGATATTAGGCAATCCTTTTACTAACCTTGTACTGAACAAGAACATCGTTATCTTTCATTGTCTCACATTACAATATTGCCATTTTCGTCTTCAACAATAAGTACTTCCTCAGGCTTTGCCATTCGACAAATCATGAGCATCCGTAGTTTTGAAAGCGGACCAGAGTAAAGCTGTCTCCTCTGTTGAGTGCCAGTCCCATCTACCACTCCAGGCAACATCTGTGCCTACAGTATAGTTTTTAATGAGATTCAGAATTCAGAACAAAATACTATAATTAGAGAGCATCAAAGAAAGAAAAAGACAGATCCCCAAGAAAGGAAGTCTGTATCGTAGCAACTAAAAGGAATAAAAAGGGAAAAGGACGCTAAAAAGAAATGTCACCACAATGTATTGTAAAAAAAAAAGAAAGTCATTATTCATTTTATTATGGTAATGTTCCAAAAAAGAGAGAAAAATAAAATAAAAGCACCTGAAGCCCCATCATGCTTACAGTTGCTGCAGGTTCCATTTGATTGTGTGCTTCAAATAGCTCTAAGACAAACACATTCCAGTAATCCAAGCAGACCTGTAAAGTTTCATAAGAAGGCCTGTAAACTATCCAGTGTTTGTAAGGTGGTCTTACACCATATTTCTATGACAATATATTTTAGCATCCCTACCTTAAAAACCTCTGTATCATCAACATATGAAATTCCAATAAGGTACTCAAGACCCATAAGCAAAGCAGCAACATTTTCTTGAGTTGTTTCCAGTGTACGCATGTGATTCTGCATTTAGCAAACGAGAAGAAGGGGTTAGACCAATTGGAGACTCATTTGTTTTTATGGAGTATCTTCATATACATCATCATTTCTCTATTTGTTCTTTCCTACTTTCCTATAGTGCTTAACATGACAAGCAACAAAAGCTGATACAGTACAATCTGAAGTATGGCAGATTAGTTAGAGAACAACCTATAAAACCATACAAACAATTGTCTATTACTCTAGAGTCATCTTATGCGAGAGACAAGTACACTAGTACTCAGGGAGAAGGACCTTACCTTAAAGAAGGATGTAAAGAAGAGTGCGAGATTTTGTATAAACGCCTGCACGAATGAACAAAGTGTGTTTAACATAGAGTGATATAAAATTAGGGGGAGCATGAATCATGGACTCCTAGAATATACTGCTACACCAGATAATATGGTTTCAGGTGTACCTGCTCTTCAGTTGAACCATTAGCATATGCGTCTGGGATTTTTCAGGAGGAAGAATAGCCTATATGCAAAAGGAACAAAAACTTAAATAAATTTAACTGAGTTACTTGCACAGAAGAAAATAGTAAATGTCTTTGAAATTACCTGCAACTGAATCATGAAAAATGTATACATCTTCACATATTGCACATTATAAAAATCACCAAATTGAAGAGCTGCAACCTGCAAGGTAGCTAGATATATCAGAAAAAGAATTCAATACAGAACTTCTCTAATGGGTCCCAAAAAGAAGCACCAGAGGCTAGTGTAACATATCACAATACGGAGCTCCCAAACACTATAAAAGAAATGATTTCCCATTTTTCTGTTGGAGTTACAAACTATATGGCTAAATTAGACACAGAAAAACTAGGTGTCCCTTACCTCTGTTAGGCATTGAAGTGTAAGATTCGATAAGCAGCTATAGGGAAGAACTTTAATAATGTCTCCAGCTAAAAAAAAAAAGAAAAGGTAAGGCCCAGTGTTTTCATAGGCAAAGTTGGCATTCAATAACACAAGATTCAGTCGTCAACATACCAACGGTGACTCGAAGATGAATCCAACGGGATCCATGATAAGAAAGCATGGAGTGTCGCCAATGTAGCACGGATGAGTTCTGGCCTTTGCGTTGCAGATAGGACATACAAACATAGCTCATGAATGAGCCGAACTCACTGAACCAAGAAAATAAGATATAAGTTAAAACAGAAATATTACTGCCTAAAGCATGCAAAACGGAAGTAACATTTTTTGGTTAAAACATAGATTCATGAACGGCAAGTACCATTTTTTTTTGTTAAATCATGAATTCATGGATAAACTATCAAATGAACCACAGGTAGCCAAGAAAATATAGAAGTTGACAGCAAGCCCAACCTATTAAGTGAAGACTTCAGCTCTTTGATCTTTTGTTGTGTCATCTCACCTCTTGAGAAGTCAAAAATTTCTTCACTTAAAAGCTGCATGTTAAATTTTGGATAAGCATATAACCAATCCAAATTAAAGTCGAGGAAAATGTCAAAGTTGAAACCACAGAGAAAATAACGTGCCTTCAATATAGCCATGCAATTCTCACATATAGTTTCACTACTCTTTGCAGCTGCAACAAGATCAGGTATGAAGGATGACCATCTAGCAGGCCACTCGTGTTTCAGGACCTATTAAATTGCAAGGAAGTACCATGAGGACAAATATATCAAAACACAAGCTTCATATCGATGTTGGGAACAAGAACATCAAAGTGGATGGTTTATATGACCTGTTGAACTGGCTGCAAAGGTGAAGAAAAATGAAAAGCTAAATGTACAGCTTACCTGCACCAAAATAATATTGAGTTTATTGACGTAAAGCCTCTCCTGCCGAAAGGTAGCTTCATTGCTGGAAAGCTGTCAATAGTACAAAAAAGGGGCAGTGGTGCAAAAAAATGATTAAATAGATCAGATTTATTACTTGATAAGTGCAATCAAACTTTAATAAAAAATGCAGATATTAATCCTTGCCTGCACAATAACATCGGATATGTAATTCTTTATGCCATCACGTTGTTCAACAGGCAATGCATTCCACCTGTACTTGATAACACTTTCAAGTACCTACATGAATGTTGGTAACGAAATCATCACATGCTAAAGATCAAAGACTTGGACTGCATGTGCAGCTGTTGCGACTAGCCCACTCTCAAACTGGCTTCCATTTACATCACTGATACTCTATGATTCATTTCGTATTCCTATACTAGAAAGTAGAACCTTAAAAAGGATCTGTATGCAACCATTGTTTAGCCTTGTTGCATAACTCATGTGCCAAATTATCGCCACACGTTACTTATGACCACAGACAAAAAAGATGCAAAAAATAAAAGCCATAACTGAAAGTAGGAATTTGTCCTTTCTTGGAATACAGTTATAACTAATCCTGAAGATATAGAAAAGCACCTCGTAGTGATAAACAGAGAAACTTATCTTGATACATATAAACTTGATTAGGCATTTCCATTTGTAGCTTGGCATAGTTGCAATCATATTAGGGAAGTAACGGAAAGAGGGGCTGACCGTTATGATAAAAGGCAGTTTCATTTGCACAGGGCACAGAATAGGATGACCTTAAGAATTTTCCACCTAAATAATGTCAAGCTTAGTATATGTTCCAAAATATGACAGACATAGATACTTTTGATCCTTGCGGGGGGTTTTTTTTGTCAGCCATGCATTCTAAGGTAATGTTACATGAGTCTATAGATGTGACTATGCAAGCAGACCTTTTAGGTTGAGAAGGCTAAATTGAAAATCTGAATTGCATTTATTTAAACCAATCGACCAGGGCATAAACATAGCATACATCCTCCCTCCCTTGAGACACAAACTACTCCCATGTACAACGACAGCCAGCAGAGTGGACAAACTTACTTGCAGTGCAAAAAGAACTTGGTGTTGAGATTCTGGGAATTCTGCAGAATGTGCACAACCTGTAGCCACATGTCTGGGTTATTTTGTAGATCACGAAGTATCTGATCAGCGGCGCTCCTCTGAAATGAAAGGTAGCAGATACAGTTGTTAGGCCAAAGCCACAAAGCTAGAAACAGATAGACAAAACTAACTAACAATGCTAGGCCTCTGGTGATGAGAAAAGACCAGTCAGCTCAAACTAAGGCCTAGATAGCGTACGGAGAAGACTAAGGCAGGGTCGCCGTCTTAGAAACGGACAACATATGGCACGCTAAACCTTATCACCAACAGAAGAAAACCCTAAACACTAAGTATCCTAGTTTAGCAAAACCAGGTAGCCTTCACATTTAGCAAGTCGAGCTCGTATATAGACTCGAAGCTCGAGCAACCGAAGAAAACCCTAACTAAAGTCGTTCGGGGCAAGTAATCCGCGAGTTGGCGGGCGGATAGGCGGGCGGAAGAGATTACCTCCTCTTTAGATCCGGTGCCGTAGAAGGCGGCGACCGTGGCGTCGAGGAGCGTCACGTCTATGGGCTGGCTCAGATCCCTGAGCTTCTCCGCCATGGCGGCAGCTGTTGGAGTGAGAAGCTTGTGGTGGAGGCGGCGGGGAACGTGGGAGAGGGGAGGGCTCCGAGGCGCGAGAAGGCACAACCCTAGAAGCAGCGAGCGCGGCGACGCTGGCGGCGGCTGCGGCGGCGGCGGCGGCTGGGTTCTTATCGGGCGAGAGAGAAGTCGGGGAGGGGAGAAGAAGGAAAGGGGATTTTATTTTTGTTTTAATTTTTGTTTTGGGGTTTAAGAGAAGCCCTCAGCTGTGTCTGCCTGAGCCTGAGCCTGAGCCGAGCTGGGACGACGCGACGCGGGCGGGGGAGTTGCTGCCAAACCACGCCATGTATGTATGGTTGAGCACCAAATGCACGCAGCTCCACCGTCACTTGTATAAATTACGTCTAGGTCCCTGCTTCAGCTTCTAACTCTGGCTTCAGCTTCTGCGGATCTGCATATGGTTTTGGACGCGGAGTATTTTTGAAGTATTAGAGAAATACTAGGTTCACGCCGGTGCGTTCTTCTACGGGTTTTAAAATCCAAACAACTATAATTTGTGAAAACCAATATATGCGGTAGTGGCTATGGATGACGTTCGTGAATTATATTTAAAACTATCAATATTGTACCAATGTATCTCCGTACGAACATAGGACATCGCTCAACTCGGAGTGTATTATGCGGTTTTCTATTTATCCCATTTAAACATTCAAATGTGATTTATCAACAATACAATACTAAATTATCAATTCTGCTAAAGATTCATGATTATTAAAAGCAACCATATATAAAAGAAGGATGCCAAATGGATTGCAAGTGCCATTATATTGCTCAATTTTTCTATTGTCGTATGGTGAATAGTACATTAGATGTCCAATGCAAATGATAACGCAGGCAAG
Source organism: Hyparrhenia diplandra (assembly GCA_015847255.1). NCBI lineage: Eukaryota > Viridiplantae > Streptophyta > Magnoliopsida > Poales > Poaceae > Hyparrhenia > Hyparrhenia diplandra. The sequence continues at coordinate 56,553 of JADLZK010000995.1, forward strand.
TAGTATTATACAGTATGAGCTAGAGAATTATGGAGGGGTGTGACTTTATAGTCTAATCATGGAGGCGATAATGTAACTTAATATCAACATAGCCATGATTTTTAGTGTGAATAATTTAAACCAAGCAATATTGACATATATGAACAATAAAGTAACATTAATAGTGAAATTGTGCTTACCATTTATCAAAATACAGTAAGAGAATGCCACAATTATATCAACAAAGATTGTCAATGTTCGCAAAATGCAATCCTCAATGACCTAAAGAAAAAAGAAATATACCATTCATTGTAAGCAAACAATTTATACAACGTATGGTTGAAAAAATTGAAAATGTACGTATAAATTAAATCTAAGCCCTTTTACTTCCATGTTCATGAAGTTTATTCTTTTATAAAAATCTGTCCATGTATTTCCTAGCACCCACAAAACCTAGCACCCACAGAAAAATTTTAATAAATCACGGAAAAAACAAAAACTTGAAGAAAGATTATTAAAGAATGATGAAGTTCCTTACTTTTTAAAGAATCACATAAGAGCAGGCAGGTGGGCAAACTGCGTTTGTGCTCCAAGCAGCTGCCTGCACGTTGGTGCTGCTCCTAGCAGGCAGCAGGGCCGACCGTAGTCGATCTGCTTGCCGGCAGCAGCCACCGCCGAGGCGCAGATCAAATCCTGATGCCTGATAGCTGACGTGCGAGAGGCATCGGGCAAACGAACGACTTTGGGCGCACCATAGGCATCGCGAGCGGAGGTTTGCAAGGGGCAGGGTGGGGCGTGCGAGAGAGCTGAGAGCTACGTGGGAGTGCCGGGCCAGTTATCGTGCGCGGGGACGTGAGGGGATAGCCGGGTGAACTTCCGCGCGACAGGAGGCGAGGTTAAAGCCGGGATGGACGATTCCATTTGACTCTTTTTAGTAGTAGATACTATGGTTTACCAACATACTTTGGTTTTTAAAATCCACTAGGTGTTTGGATGCAACTAATATAATAATCTTGTAGTATCTAAGACTATGGTTTTATCAAAATTGTAGTCTTTTGGGGTCTAAAAATCTCCACTTGTGACCTCGTTTTTCTAAACCATGGTTTTGTATCTCTTGATTTATAAAACCACATTTTTGTGATACTAAAGTTTTCAAAAACATCACCTTCCAAAGTCCCTAAGGTTTCCTTTTCAATAGTGGCCAGCTCTTTTTTTTTGTTTGGACAACTCTTTTTTTTTGTTTCATAAAAGGAGTAAACTACACTGGGGAAATAATATTTTTTTGTGGTTGGTGCAATATCAATACCTATCTTCAAAATTGAACAAATAGGCAACATTGACTCGGATGCCATTGTGGTGTGGTGTGGCATGGCAGAACAACGGTCGATTTGACATGCGCATAAAGACCGTTTTAGTGATACAAATTTTAGAGAAAGAAGTATAAGAAATCCTTGTTTGTTGGCTTCCATATACGAGCAGATAGATTATGGTTCATCTAGCATGGCTGAAATTGGATACCGTATTATTTTTTCAGTGTAACGTGGTTGGTTCAATTAAAAGCAACATTGCTTGGGTACGCACACAAGCTTAATTGTCTCCTTTGAGAAAACCTTGTGGAGTTTATAACATTTGAATAAAACTCTTGTTTCCTTCATGTGTTATAAGAAATATAGCAACGAATGATAACATATCGTCCCGAGACTAATCGAATTGTTAAGTGCAATATGCTAAATTTATAGCAAAACATCATAATAAGTGAACTAATTGCTCAGCCAGCCCCTACTCAAGAGAACCAAGACCCCCCATTTGGTTGTGACCCCAAATTCTCCCTCGGACTGATTTTTGTTGGGTAAACAGAACAAGGACAAGTCGGCGCCGAGAACCGGGGTGCCTCGGTGCGGCAATAAAGAATTTATGGGCCGTGTGCCCCTCCTCCTATGGCGTAGCGCAAGATGGACACATTACACGCGAGTTTATCCGGTTCGGGCCAACGGGGCCCTACGTCCGGCGGTGGTGTCCTGCTTCGTGTTACCTCGCGCTCAAAGGTGAGCTTGTAGTAGGGGTTACAAGCGGTGTGAGGGAGAGACGCTGGTCTCAAGCCCCCACGATCGTGGTGGTAGTGGTGGTTATGCTTTTGTCCGTGCGGGGGGGATCTGGCTTAATGGGGCATTACTCCCCTTTTATAGAGGGAAGAGGGAAGTAATGTTTACATATGTGGATGCCTAGGTGGCTAATTCCCGAGGCTATGCTTGTTGCATGCGCGGCCGGTGGCCGGCCGGCTTGGGCGTTGTTTGATGAAGACACGCGGCCCTAATCCGATGGCGGACGTGCCGTTTTCCGGTGCGGCCCGGAGGATCCGCGGCGGCCCCCCTCGATCCGCATGGCGAGGGCCGGGTCGGGAAAGCCGCCGTGGCGTGTCATAAGCCCGAGGGTCACGGCCCGTCGTGGCGTCTTGGCCGCTGCTTTCACGGAAAATGAACAGCTGTTGTCCCGGTTTCCCGTCTGGCCGGGCGGCGTAATATGTCACCGGTTTAGCCTTGTGTCCCATCGGTCGGATTTGGGAAGTGATCCGGCAGTCGATTTGATCGGGCGTGTCGATGGCCCCTGGCGCCTCGTCTGGCCGCGTGTAACCGCATTAAATGCGCTGTTTCCCTTCCTTGAGACGGAACTCCTCCACGCCCGAGGGTCTATGACCCGGGTGAGTGGGTGAGCCACCTCGCCGAGGATGGAGAGCCGGGTCTCCTCGGCGAGGCGGGGCGGCGCCGAGGGTGGTGAGCTAGGCCACCCTCGGGAAGGGCGGAGGTCTCTCATCCGAGGTCGGTGAGCTGCCACCCCGAGGGGACGAGATTTGGGGTTGAATCCCGAGCCTTAGGTTGGCCGATGATGACGTGGGGGCGCCATGGTTCGCCGTCTTGTAAAGGTCCACGACTTTGTCCTCCGTGAGCGTAGCGAGCTCTTTCGTCGCGGTGACTCCAGGTGGGCACGTCTGCGGGCCAACTCATCTTCACGTAGGCGTCGTGGCTCTTTGGCCCGTCCACCGCCCGCCGGGCCGTCCTTCTAAGCGGGATGATAGTAGGCCGAAGTTTTATCGGGCCCCGACCCAGCCGACGATTTTCGTTATATGAGAATGTCACGCGGGGCCCGATATTTAGGACCCGACAAAGGCCCCATCTTTGTTGCATTGTTTTTCTCCGCGCCGGGCGGCCTTTCGTCCCCGCGACACGCCGCCCCGCCTCCGCCATGTGGGTGCTCCTTCGCTCTACCCCCAACCTCCACCAACATGACCTCCCTCCATCCCTCTCCTCTTGCGAGATCCTCCCCTAGGATCCCGCACCGGCTCCCTCCCTAAGACAGCCTCTACTCGGCGGGCTAGCCACGAGCCCGCGACTAGACCTCTCAGGCGCGATCCCGCCCTATGTCGCCCATCCACTTCCATGCAGTATAGCTCAATTGATAGAGCATGAGGATGACAAGCGGGTCCCTTTCGTCGCTGAATACCTACTGAGAATTTAGGGGTCTCCATTTGAGTGCTATTCTTGGAGTAGAAGAACAAATTTGGGCCAACAAAAATAGGATTGGGCACCCAAATCGAAAATAGGGGGCCTTGATTTAGGGTCTATTGCTAGAGTTGTTGTTAGGACTATGCTCATGCGGCGGGTGCCAAGTCTCGCCTATAAAGAACCCGCCGAATACAATCTAAAATATTGTCTATCATCGGAATAGTACCTTGGCCCATATAAGATCTCTAGACATATAATTCATGGGCTACGACATTACATACCGAGGAGCATGATGAACGACCAAAGAGTTTTGGAAATTGTTTAGCAACAACTCCTTCGGCTTACATATATATTCTCCAAGTGGTCTAGTTGAAATGAAGTTTCTACTTATTTGATCATCGGGGCATAATGTCCCCACATCGATCTTCACGATGTCGAGTTAGCTACTCATCACGTTGCACGTCATCTTAGAAAACATGTTGTATCATATATATAGTAGTCTTGGGCCCCTGTTTGGTTAATTAGACATTTCTTAGTTCTATGACTTTACAAAAAAAAAGACTCTTAAGAAGGTGTTTCTAGGACATTTAGTAAAAAGTCTAAAAAATGCCTTTGTTTGGTTTCCTAGAGACTATTGGAACATTTCTTTTTAGTCCCCACGAGAAAAGTCTCTATAACCAAACACTCCTAGCATGAAACTAACGCCTTCAAAACAAGTGGTCGCATCTAGAAGAGCAAAAAGTGCACCGGTCCCTAAACTTGCGTGGGTGCGTCATCCCGATCCACAAACTCTTAAAATGACTAGTTACATCCATAATCTTACTTGTTGTGTCATCCATAATCTTACTTGTTGTGTCATCCGAGTCCCTTAATTAAATCTGACCACATGTCTTGTTCGTTTAGGCCCTTCCACGCAGTTTCCTACTAATTGGGTCGCTAACGCCGCAACGCTAGCCCGTGGTCGTTACATTCAAGACCGTACACTGGCCCGAGTCCAGCGGGCGCCAGCGAGCGAAGGCCGCGACTAGGGTTTGGTCGGATTCGCGTGAGGAAGGAGGAGATGAGGGCGTCCGCGCTGGTGACCATCGTCTCCGCTGCAGGATTTGCTCTCCGCGATGGTGGCGACATTGCGGCGGAAAGGGGCTCCGCCCCTATGAAAGGTCCCTTCTGGTTTTTGGTAATTGAGTGTCAACATTAGGTGAACTAATATGTGTGATTGAGATTATACGGGAGGTTAATTCATGTGATGATGCAATGAAGGAGCTTATTGCATATGAAACATGACATCGAGTCATGTGGCCGAGGTGGTGAAGATCAAGACAAGGCTTGGCTTGATGGACCGGTTGCAGTGTGTGAAGGGCAAGTCGAGGGACTTGGTGGCGACCGACGCAACGGTGAAGAGCAAGTGAGGTCAAGATCGATGGACCAAGAAGGTCATGTGATGATATGAAATGGATCATGTCATTCTTGATCGTGTTGGTGCATGTGTTGCATCGGTATTTTGAAGATGGAGCGGAATGGAAATGCGCAAGGCAAAGGTATAACCTATAGGGCATTTCATTTCGTACGGTCATTGGTGCTTAGAGAAGTTTATGACGGATTTAGGATAGATGGCCGTACTATCAAGAGGGCAAACTTGTTTGCATATCGGTCATCTAGTGCCACTTGAGCGATCTAACTTTGCGATGTGTTAGGATCGAAAGTGGCGTGCTAAGAGCTAACCCGACCTTTGAAATGATTGTGAAAATGCTAACACACTTGCACATGGTGATGTACACTTGGTGGTGTTGGCACACTTGCAAAGGCGGCGGTGATTGCGGGGTTGAGTTGGGTTTGGGAACCGCTCATCCTCCCGCCGAGCTTGCGAGGGGCGGATTCGGGCGCTTTCGAGAAAATGAGTTGCATATTTTCTATTGCCGGATGCATCGTGGTGGTGAAAAACATGCTATCCTCGTGCTCAAGTTTGGTATACTTGATGGGTAGCATGTCGAAGAGAAGGCATCGGTGATTCGGTGGAGTTTTTATTTGGAAACGGTCTGACGGACAAGACCGACCGGAAGCTTCGTTCCGGCCGACCGCCTCCCGTAGGTGCGTCTCGCGAGCCCCGCGGCCGTTTTTGGCGGGCGGGCGAGGGACCGGACGCTGGACCGGATGCTTCCGGTGTTCGTCGAAGCACCGGCCGGACGCATGGAGGTGGGTGCGGTGTGGGCCCGGCGTGTCGGTTGTGCGGATCGGACTGCGACGGACTCATGACCGGACTCGTTGGTGAGTCCGATCGGTGCGCGGTCCGGCCTTAAAACACTCCCAACGGCTCTATTTTTGGCTTGTGGCTATAAATAGATGGGGTGGGCGGCTTTGGTGGGTTCTTGAGCACATTCTAGCCTTGGTGGCTTGTATTGTGGTGCTTGAGAGCCCTCCCACTCACATATGCTTGATATCGTTCATCCGATTGAGTGAGAGATCGAGTTCTAGTGCGTTGCTTTGAGATTGCATCGTGTGGCACTAGGTGATCGTGTTGCAAAACCCGGTGTGCTTGTTTCTCTTGGAGGTTGCCACCTCCTAGACGGCTTGGTGGCAAGAGACTTCGTGAAGCACGCAAAGGAAGCTTGTGCGGTGCTCGAAGAAGAGATTGTGAGAGGTTCGTGCTCACCTCGCGGGGATCGTGAAGAGCAACTCTAGTGGAGCGTGTCATTGAGCTACCACACTTGTGTGTGGGTTCACACGGTACCCTCCGAGGGATTGGCTAGAGGACTCACAGCGTGTGAGGGACTCGATCGAGCTCCCATTTGTGGGATTTGGCACCGGCCATTGCTTGAGAATCATCAGGGTGATTCGCCAAACCGTGGAACCACTAAAGTGTTGGTCGACACAACGCGGGTAGGGGAAGTTGGCAAGCTTCCCGAGACCTCGGTAAAAATCACCGGTGTCATCTTGTGTCCACACTTCACGGTGGTTTGCATTCTCTTCATCACAAGCTTTGTTCTTATATTCATATATATATTGTGCTTGTGGTTGAGTAGTGTAGTTGTAACTATCTAGCTTGTGTAGCTTGTTTAGTTACTTTGCTTAGCTTGTGTAGCTAGGTAATTTGAGCCTTTGGGTTAGGCGTGTGTTGCCTTGTCCATTGTGCATCTAGTGAGCTTAGGAGCTTTGTGCTTGTGCTTACTAGAATTGTGTAGGAGCTCACCCGTGCTTAAAGTACTAGTGCTTAGGTTTGTGTGACCTTGCATTAGAATTGATTAGGAGCTCAAGCTAGGATTGTCACTTCACTCTTCTTGTGTAGGATCTTTTGTGAGGTGGTTTAGAGTCTTAGTTAGAGGGTGAAGTCTTGGCTAGACCGATAAGTTTAATTCGCATTTGTTTCGGTTAAGAAATTTGCGATTAGTTTTTAAAAGGGACTATTCACCCCCCTCTAGTCCCCATTTCGACCCTTCACCCTACGGTCGGGCGTCTCAATCTACATCATTATCTCAGCCTCGGGGACATTGCGCAGATTTGCTCTCCGCGATGGTGGCGACATTGCGGGCGGAAAGGGCTCCGCCCTACGGTCTTGGCGCCTCGAATCTACATCATTATCTCGGCCTCGGGGACCGCTGCCGATAGTGCTTTCATTTGCTCCAATAAACCTATAGCGAGACCTATACCGCTCACAACATGCACCAAAGGCAGCGAGAAGTAGAAAGAGGAAGGCTCCACAAACAAGCTCCAATGATGCAAAGAGCTCGAAGGCGCGAGAGTGATCAACAGCTAACAAGTCATGTGTGCTATAGTGTTCATGATGTATATAGCGCAGATTATCTTTTTGAACATGTCAAATACTCATCTTGTTCTTGTCAAAAAAAATACTCATCTTGTTTAGATCTTTTCTTTACGGAATGTTGGTACTGATGAGAATCCCGTGGTGTCATCCTACTGCTGTTAAAATTCTGTCGCAAAGTTGAGGTCCTAATACTGTTTAAATGCCGTGGAATCTCTTTTGAACATGTCAAAGGTTGAGCTTGGATAAACAGTCAGGCCACGCACAAACACGTTGTGCGCTTTATCTGCAGCAGCTGGACGACGTCCGCGGCACATACGGAAGGAACAACGGCGTCAGCTGCTCCAAAATAATAATAAAAAAAAAGAAATGTGGAAGGGCCTAAAAGAAAAAAGACACACCGTCTATTTCAATTTACGGACTTAAATGACACAATAACTAAGATTATGGATGCAAATAATCGTTTTGAGAGTTCGTGGCCCGGGATGTACACCCACGCAAGTTTAAGGACCGGGTGTGGTGTGCACTTTGCTCCATGTAGAACTAGCCACAGAGCTAGAGACACAAAGCGTGACCAAATTAAACCCCCTCCCCCACCTGACTGATTCCAGCACAATTCAGTAGGCCTTGTTTAGTTTACGAAAAGTGAACCCAAAAAGTAATACAATACCCGTCACATCGAATCTCTCGACGCATGCATAAAACATTAAATGGAGGTAAAAAAAAAACTTATTGCATAGTTTGACTGAAAAGTCTGAGGGCGAATCTTTTTGAAGATAGCTAGTTCGTTGTGGGGCAATAATTACCAAATACACAAATAAAAAGTCTTCTGAGAGCCAAACCAAAATATTTCACGCACAGCCTTAGTTTAACAAAGTGGTGGCGGCCATTTTTGCCTTGGCTTTGGACGAGCGAGGGTCCATTATTCTCCTCCTCTTAATTATCCTTGTTTCATGTATACCAACGAAATTCAGTCGTCCCTGATGCAGGTAGGCAAATGTCACCACTCATCTGTAACTGTTGGATCTACAAACTCGATCGCCTGTGTGTCGGTCGTTTGCACTGCCTGCCGCCCTGTGCATTCGATCATGTGCTTTGTTACCGTCGTCTCGATGCGTTCGTTGATCGGTACCACCACCTCGATCTGTAGCCGTCATGTTGGTCCTCGATCAACTTTCCGGCCTCTGCCTGACGGACCTTGCTGTTATGTGTGTCTGTCCTAGCCTTTGAGGTGCATGAGATCGATGTCCAAAATAAACGAGTCTTGTTTGCTAGCAATTAAGACGAAGCCGGCCAATTGCTGATTTCATTTGTAAACTGACGACTCGATCGCGGCCATTCAGGAATGAAAAGAGAAGCACACAAGTATTATTAAGCAAGCTCTGATGACTGATGACACACTTATGGCTACAATCGACTGTGAACTGCATACATGTTTGTACACGCATCGCTATATATATCTACAACTAATAATAATCGATATGCTATATGCTTATACAATAATAATAACAACATACACGCATGCATGCAGCTGAAGATGAAAGAAGAGGAACAAGAGTACTTAAATTAGGGGTCGTAGTAGTCGGAGTCCCAGAGCGGCCTGAACCACATGGAGTGGACCGACTCCTGGAACGTGACCATGAGCAGCAGTATGGCCACCGCCAGCGCCACGCCCCACGGCGCCGCTGACGACGAGGACGAGGACGCAGCGCCGTCCGCCGCCGCCGCCCATGGGTAGTGGTGCGCCGCTCTCCTCCTCCTGGTTGCCCAGTACCTGCGTCGCCAGCTGAGCGCGGCGAAGAGGAGGAAAGCTGCGGCGAGGGCGAGCGGCACGGCGAAGACGCGGGCGCCGATCTCGGCGCGGCGCTCGATGGCCTTGTAGTCCACGTACCCGGAGACGGCGAGGAAGAAGACGACGATGGCGAAGAAGGCCAGCAGGCCGGGCGGCGGCAGCGAGCACGACGACAGGGCGCGCGCCGCCCAGCTGCGCTTCCAGGACCGCCGCTGGTCGGAGGAGTGCAGCCACGACGACATAGCTCTCGGTCACCAGCAGCTAGCAGGCCATCTGCATTTGGAGCTAGATATCTTGTGGTGTGAGCATCCGATCCGGTGATAGAGTATATTTATGTGAGAAGAGAGGCCAGAGAGACAAGAAGAAAGAGTACTCTATATAGCTAGCTAGTGGAAGCAGGATCGGATCGATGCTTCCTTCCCTTTAATTTGGCAAAAGAGGAAGCTACTAGACGGACGGACGGACTAATTATATGTTGGTGTGAATCGAATTTAGGATGGATGGAAGCGAAAGCTGCTAGCGATATGATGCGGTGGTGGCAAGATCGAGCAGGAATATATGCTTTGCTAGCTACCTATTCCTGTTCCTGTTCGTCGCAGGGGCATCCGGCAGGCACCGCCCTCCCTCTCACACCGGTCGCCCACTGTTCATCTCCAGCCTGCATGAGCTTTCACATTTGTGAATGAATGAATGCAATTGTTTAGTTAAAAAATTTTCATGCGATGGGCTGGACCGGCATCTGGAATTATTGGGCCAAATAAGCCCAAACAAGGATGAGAGAAGACGGCGACTGCAAAGGGTAAGCGGTTGCTGCCGGCCAGCACGAAAAGCCCTCCCTCCCTCCCTCCCTTCCCTCCCTCCCGTCGCCGATCCGCCACCGCCCGCCGTAGCCCGCCCAGATGGCGGCCTCACTCTTGTCCTCCCTCACTGTGCCCCTCGTCTCCGCCGTCCTCGGTGCCGCCATCGCCCTTGTTTTCCTCGCCGGTTACCTCCGCCGCAAGCGCGCCGTCATCGCCCACATCCCTCCCACCGCCACCGCCGCCGCCCCTGACCAGCCTAAGCATGTCCGCTCCTCCAACCACGCCCACCACAAGAAGCGCGCGCAGCATCACGCGCCCGACAAGGTGGGTTTCATTTCCGAATCATTATTCTTTCTCTCTGTCTGCTAAACTAGAACCCTACAGATGCAGAGTATGTATTCCTTCACCCGAGTCGTTCCATAACAATCTTTTTCTTCTAGGACGCCGCCAAGAAGCATCACCATCTCGATGTCAACACCTTGAGGGGGCCATACTGACTCTGTCACTGCACTTGCCTTCTCCAACGACGCTGCCAACCTAGCAACCGGTCAGTCTTTCTCATTCTTTCATGTCATGTGTTTTCCTTTCATGCTACTTCTTTTCTCGAATGTGGATATCTTTCTATTCCCTGGCCCTGCTGCTCTCGTTCCACTTCTAGTTGCCTATTTTTGCCATCGCATTGCAAATCCACTTCTTACGAAATCTTACATGCATCACCAATCAAGTGCCCCCACAATCCAGTGGATACTGAATCTTTCCTGCTTACTGCTGCAGTATGTGCCGATGGAGCCATCAGGATATTCAGGATCGATGATACCTCTAGCAAGAGCTTTAAGTAAGATGTCGCCTCAACAAGAAATTCATAATTCTATCCGAAAAAGCCTGGGTAGCACCATGGAACTATAATGATGTGGGGATGTTTGCAGGATCCTGAGGATAAACTTGCCTGCTGGAGCACACCCAACCGCTGTTGCTTTCTCGGAGGGGTCATCATCTGTTGTTGTGGCAGCACAGGCGCTTCTGGGATCATCTCTCTATATGTATGCAGATGTTAGCGCTCCTCCAACCACGGCAAACAAGCAGCAGGGGGAAGCTTTCTCCACCTGAGATCAAGTGGAGTCACCCCAAGATCCATGGCAAGGAGTCTGTGCTCAACCTTACAGCGGCCCGTGCAACTCATGGGTCCGGTGATGGGAGCACTATAATTATCTCATGCTCAGAAGGTCTGATCTGTTCTATCGCTCTTCACAATGTTTATTAGTTATTCTAGTGGATTCAAGATTGTAATTGGAAGCTGTTTTATTCCATTGAATTCAAATCTAGATGTTTCTCTGTAAATAGTGAACACAGAAAAATTCTTATTTCTGGCTAAGGCTAATTATCCTAAGCTATTTGCAGCAACCGATATCAAAGTTTGGCACGGGAAGAGTGGAAAGGAGTTGGGTACAGTTGACACCAATCAGTTAAAAATAATATGGCTGACATATCCCCAAATGGTCGCTTCATAGCTGCTGCAGCTTTTTTACTGCTGATGTCAAGGTTAGTTCTGTCGCTAGCCTTCGCCCTTCCTTTTTTTTTTTTTTTTTTTTTATGGAATAATTTTTGCAGTATCAAAGACCATTAGATGGCTATTTTTTGGTTAACTTTTTCTGCTTTATATATGAGTTGTCAATGCACTGGAATTGTTCTCCACTGAAAGGCTGTCTTTGGATTGTGATATTAGTTGCAGAGTTTATGGGGAAAATATTATATAAATTGCCAGGCACTTCTATGCCACAGTTACTGCTTCATAGTTGCAATGTTTGTGTGTTCCTGATTCTTCTGATATTTACATACTGATGCTTTAGGTGTGGGAGATAGTTTACTCGAAGGATGGTTCAGCGAAGGAGGTTAATAAAGTTATGCAACTCAAGGGTCATAAGGTAATCCCTCCCCCCTCCCCAACAAAAACTTATTTGCGATGAGTTCCATTTGATTGGACTTAATCTTGTGACAAACTGATGAATTCTTCTAATTCAGAGTGCTGTTACTTTTGCTTGTTGCTTCGCTCCAAATTCTGAGGAAATTATTACTGCATCCAAAGATGGTTCCATTAAGTATGGAACATTAATGGTATGCTATATCCAGTTACCTCCACATCATTATTTGCTTCTTGAGTTCATAGCATTTAGCAAGTTAAACTTGGCGTGACACTAATATACACCTTATAAATGTAATCTCTTCAATGCACTGAATTCTATATTTGCATGAAAGGATCATAAACACATGGTTTTTTATTGTGCTTTTCTTCACAAAGTTGCCACTTTGGAAGATCCTTTCTTTTCAATATAGTCGAATCTCGAATCTCCCAGTAGATACATCCAGTGTGTAAGCTAGGTGTTATGGTGGATTATACTAGCTTCAGAGTTGTCATTTTCCTGGTTTTATTAGCCTTCTCTAAATTTTGGTCTCATCTTCAACCTTTTTGGGTTTCCATGTTACTTGCATTAGTTGACACTTCAGATGCAATTCCTGTATATAATTATCTGTGATAATAGCACATGTTCTGTCGATGTTGCCATTGTAGAAGTAGTTATGCGCATCTTGTAGTCCTTTCAAGCTTTTTTTTTGTGCAGTTTTTGTGATCTGATACACATTCTTCTTACTGTTTTTCAGTAAGGTACCACCTTGATGAGGACCCAAAGACCTTGAGAGTTATGCCAATTCCACTCCATGACTCAAAAGGTTCTGTTTGCCAATATGACCACATGAGCGTCTCTCCTGATGGTAAAATCCTGGCTGTAACAAGTGGATCAACGTTGCAATGGTTATCTGTGGAAACTGGTGCGGTTTTTGGATACAGCTGAGAAAGCACATGAAGGTTTGTACTATCCTGACTGCTTGGTGAATCATCTTCATATTATTTTGGAAGTAATGGTGCCTCCAAACCTGTGTGGGAAGTTTTTATGTCTTTCATGATTAGTTTTTTCATTGATACACTCGCAGTCTCATCATTTCTAATCCATGATGCATTGCTTGTTCTAAATATTTAGAAGCACAAGCACCTACTGGTTGACTTTAGGCAATGTTTTTGTTGTGCTAAATAAACTATCAGCAGAGTGGCAGGCAGGTGACAGTCTAGACAGATTGTGACTGTTATGTCTTAGGCGCTTGAAAGACTTGAATTAGTTCTTAGAATCTTGAAATGGTGGAATCCTTTGTGTTTGAGTAGTTAGTTATCAGAGACTTGAATTGTTACTTATTGTTGGGCACTAACCTGTGAGTTCCCAGGTCGATGGGGTTGAGGAACATGGCATGCTACCCAGGAAAGGTTTTTATAAGTCAGGGGTGAGAATGTTCCCTTCATCCTTTTTTCTGTGGCTGTTGCCGAGTACACCCAACTGTGTAGTCGTTCTGGGGACGAGGGGCTGGCTTAGACGTCCCTTTTCCCTGTGGCTGTTGCCAGTACACCCAACTGTGTAGTCAAAGTCAAAATATATTTCTAGAGCCCTGCAGCCTAGATGGAGTCCTATGGAACATGGCTATGAGGCGTTGAGATTGCAAGCAAAACTTGCTGACTATACGAGGTCTAGACTTCCATCTTATTTCCTCTGCACAATGATGGATCTCACGATTAGAAGACTTCCTGATGATATCAACAACCAAATACAGTATAGTATATGTACTAAATTTCTTCTAATCTTAAAAGGCTCCACTAGAAACAAATTTGATTTACAGAGGGGCCATGGCCCCCCTGCCAGTCCCTCCTACCACCCTTCTTGGCTCTGAAGTGTTTTTAGCCTGCTTTTTGATTGACCCTGGTGTTTGATGTTAATAGTATATGACGGATTGCATGGGCATACTTCTTGCTTTGAATAACGTGCTTTTGACATGTGCTCAGGTGATATAACTGGCATTGCTTGGGCTCATGAATGATTCCCAATGGTATGATCTCTGCAAATCCTGTCAAACGAAATGCCTATTATAGGCTTACAATATTCCTTGTGAGGGTTTCAGAAGAGGCTCTGAGCCTCCCTGTTCTTTAAAAAAGCATTCCTTGTTAGGAACTACCAATGATATGAGTCTTTTCAGCTTACATTTTACTTTTAACATAACATTTCATAGACACATTTATATATTTAGCACTTGATTTGGACACAATGATATGTGCTTTGTCCTGAATGACTTGACTGCAGAGTACGCATGCTAATCACACAGTGGTTCCGTTGTGTCCCGATAAGTAGCTAATGAATTTTCTGTTTGGAGTTGATGGACTTTAATGTCACGTAGCCTTTATTTGGAAGAATAGCATTCTTATGGAGCGTGTGTTTTTATGATGTCTTAATCACACTGCTGTTGATTTCTTTAGGTGGCGTGCCTGTTTTTATTTTGGGGAGTGCTGGTGTGGACAAAAGGTGAAACTTTGGTCAGCTCCACATGTTGGTTGAACATGAGCGATCAAGAACCTGAATCCTGGGGCCATCTCTAAATGCATGAGACAGCTTTGCCAAGGACACAAAATGGAAGAAAGGGAAAACAAAAGAAGGATGCAAGCTAACTAGCCCAGAACAGGGAAGGCCTTTGCTTGGTACTCTCTGTTGCTGTCACACTGAACTGAGTCATAGTTTTTGTTCCATTGAGTTTTGAGGGATAGTACTGAGCGAGGCCTGTTACTGATGAGTGTGAAACATGGCTAGCACGCCCCAATGCAACAGGCAGGCACCAGCTTTGGGGTTGTAGTTTTACTACTATATAGTCTGCCAACTCTTTATACAATAAAATGAATATTTGTCTGCATTTTTTTTTTATTTCTTTTTACTGGGAATGACCTGGATGGGTGATCCAAATTAGTTTGTGCTGCTTTGAATACACACCATTTTTTATTCTACTCTAGTCCGATCCAATGGTTATGTAATGTTTGTCCTATGATGTGATGACCATTTCTGCTGGGGTGGAATGGACGGGGTTAGTGAAATTATTGCCTGTGAACCGTCCTGTCGATAGTTGCTTTAGTCCCCCATGTGTGTGGATGAATCTGGCAGCAAAATGTCCTACTTTTGCATTGTTTTGGCATTCTATTGAAGATGGTGCATATTACATTTACATGATAAAGTATGCAAAGTTGGATGAATTGATTATCCTATCAGCTATACGCATCATCAGTCATATGGGTATATATATAGCACACAGATTTAGTTTAGCCCCGTCGTGTATGGTAAGCAATGGCAGGCACAATGGTCTGGTAGATACATGGAATGCTTTGTCGAATAAAGCGATCGCCATATATATGTGTATGCTACACTATATATTTTTATTAGTGTGAAGTGCCAAAGCAAGAAGTGTGCACGTACGCGTATCTAGAAATAACTAGCAGCTGATACTGATATATATATAGTGATGATGATATGCGTTCAGTTGTCCTTGACACATTAATTAAAAAAACGAAGACTCCCAGCACAAGCTGTTTCTTTTCTTTTTCGTTTACATACAGTAAATTAACTTACACATCGGCAGGATCCGTAATTGTAGGCACTGATGTTGATGTACCATTGCGGGTGCTGGATATATAGGAACATTTGGAACCAACATGGTTGTGGTCATGTTATTGTCATCTGCCCCCTCCATGTACATCTGATGCTGCCAGCCTTTCATATTAGCTTGCTGTGCTGCAGCAGCTAACCCTGCTGCTTGAAAAAATAACGTTAGTGCTCCATCAGTACATCCATTAGTGAGGCTCGGCTATATATATTCATTGATTATTCATATATGCATCCGGCTACTAGCTTTATTTGGTTTATGGAAGTTTTTGGGTGAAAGTTTACTTATTTTTATTTGTATCGTCAATCTCTTTTGCTCTTTACATTCAGGTATGGCCTAGTAGTAGGTCTAATTAAGTAGAATAATATCGTATCGTCCTAGACTTTGTTATGCCTCGATCATGCGTTTCCTTTGTTCACGTACGTACAAAAGATAGATAAAACTAAAAAACACCCAACAAGCGGGTTCAAATCTTTTGCCAAAACTTCTCCGGCCTACATGCTTCTCTTTTTTTGAGAAAGAAGTAGACTAGCTTGCTTTTGGTTTATTTATTGGAGGTCCCTCCTATGCTATGCTAATGCGTTGGAGCTCATGATGTGTGTTGAGGTGTTTTCAAGTCAAAGGTTCCGCTCTGGCCAATCATGATGGGTTGCATTTTGTTTCTTGTTTTCATCTATTGCTATTGTGGTAGAGCTTTTATTATTATTATTATTATTATTATTATTATTATTACTACATTATAGCTCGAATCACAATTACAATCTGGTATAGAGCGACAGTTACTTTGGCGCTGAACAATTGTATATATGTGACAATGCAAAATAATAGTATAGTAGAAACAATTATTATATACATACACCGGCTCAATTATCATGCCCCTCTCTATATATACATCGATCTGTGCTAGTATATCTGTAGTATGAGCTAACCACCTGTATTTTGGTCGTTGTGTTCCATTTTACAGAGCTAGTAGTGCGAGTGAAATCCAAAATTATCTTTCATAGTTTTAATTGTAGTTGGCTTTTGGCTTTTCTACATCATTGATTTTCTTTACGCACTTATTTTAGTTATCTTGGATATGTACAGAAATCAAATGTAATCGAATAAAAGTGAAAAAGTGCTCTGATAGGAGTACATGCTATGGTAGATCTTAGCTGTCATATTCTCGGCGATGGATGGTTTTGCTTCTCAACAGCTACTAGTTATTAGCATCCGTACTGTATTGTATGTTATGTTATTATACATGCATATACAAGTAGTGGTCAGTCCAAAGCAAAAGAAGACAGGGTTAGCGAGTCTTATTAGTGATGGATGTTGAGGGAGGTAAGGGGTAACCACCGATGCCATGCTTGTTTTGCTCCCTCCTTTATCATGAATATGATTAAAGCAGCATGCATCGATCCATCGTTTTCTTTTATTTTTCGATCTTCCTAACAAAGTTGGCTCTCTCTCTCTCTCTCTTCCTTAAGTATGTATGTATGTATGCATGCGTGTGCCTGGATATAATGATGCACTTTTAGTAAGATAAGGTAGCGCTTTGACATGGCGTTAAGAGGAAAGGTTCCTGTGTATGTTGACTGTTAGTCTGAATAGATACGTACGATGCGTGAGTTTCAGAGAGGGGAGATACAGTAGAGCTTAGAGAGATGGGATTACCTGCAGTTCAGTTCGACAGTACGGATGTAGTAGCAAGTTTCTGATGCAAACAAGTTGGGAATTCCGATGAGATGATTGAGATGGTATGAATGGCACGCATGTAGTTGTTGAACGAGCCAGCAAGCAGCAGGTTTGGCTGGTACTGAAGAAGAATATACTCATATGAATCAACAATAAGACTGACTCTCAATTAATACGGCCGGGCCGGGCCGGGCCGGAATTATATTGCAGAGGTAGGTAAGAATGAAACAAGCAGGAGGATCGGATCTGAGGACCATTTGATGGAATGCATGTGATGATGGAATCGTTGAGATGATGATGATGATGATGATTGAGTCAAGTAACCAAGCCTCCCTCCCATGTGTTCCATCCCTTGCCTCAACAGATCCATCACTTTAAATTACAGCCAGTTGCAAGCTGCAGGAATACAGTAAGGTAGCCAAAGGGTGAAGAATATATGAATGGTTGAGGGGCAACAATTAGCAGGTGCAGGTCAAGTGTCTCCTATGGAGCTCACATACTGTAGTTATTTTTGGCGAATGCAGATCCAGATGGTGTGCCTGCATCATTCGTGTCACCACCATCTGCAGCTTATTTGATCCATTCCGGTTGCCGTCGATACAAGCAAGTCAAACTAGCAAGCATCATGTGTGGTGGTGGTGGTGGTCGGGTTACTTTCAATTCAGGCGCCAGGCCAGGCCGCCAGCACAGAAACTGAAGAAAGAAAGAGCTCTACCACCACAATGCACACCCGGTGCATTTGCGGTACAATTTGCAATTTGCAGAGCGAACAACAATAATTGAGATGATGGATCATTCTACTTCATTTTCTTATATAATACTATGTATACGTCTTATACACCAAAATCCATGCAAAAACAAAAAAGCAGCTTACTACTGTTCCATTGCCATTGCCTCCGCGCACGATTCCTTCCCTGATCGGACGGCCGGCCCGGCCTACGCGCACGAGCTTACTACTGTTCCATTGCTATTGCCTCCGCCGGTGTCCTCCACGCCGTCCATCTGCTGCCGGTGTTGGTGTTGGTGGACGGCGAACAGAGCGCGGCAGCTCATCTCCCTGTCGAACCGCCACACGAGGTTGAGCCCAACCAGGAGCTCCACCACCGCTGCGTCCACCCTGTCGCGCTCCGCGAACTGCAGCGTCTGCAGCAGCAGCACGCTGCCGTTGCCGCCGCCCCGTGCCGCCGTCGGGCCCCTCTGCTCCAGGCTGCGCTCCGCCTGCCACCGCACCGTCGCGTGCGCCATCGGCGCCAGCCACTCCAGGATCCTGCCAGCGCCGCGCGCCACTGCCCCCAGCCGCCCCGGGTCCGCCGCGGGCACCGCGCCGCGCAGCCGCGCCAGGGCTGCGACCCACGCTTTCGCCGTCAGCATCCCGTACAGCTCGTCCCGCTCATCGGGGCCCACCAGACGCGGCGACCGCGCCATCCCGCTCGATCGAGGATCACCACCGGCGTACCGCGGCGCCAGCCTCCGCCGCGCCCAGCGTCCCCGCCGGGGGCATCCAGCGCCGCTGAGCTGTCCTCCAGGAACCCTCGCTTATTCGGTTTCGAAGCGAGCGAACGACGACGGATGGTCCAGGTCCAACAGCAGCAGCTCCTCCATGGACATGGACTTGCGCGACACCGGCGCATCTGATTCGGACCGCGCGTCGGCTGACGGGTGCACCGCCGACGAGTGTCGGAGGCTGCGGTACAGCGGCGGGTGGCGCTGCTCGTGGCCCGGCGCCGAAGACGGCCTTGATGCGCGCCAGGGGTGGTGAACGCCGCCCGGGCCAGCGACGCGACGGCGGCGTCGAAGGTGCAGCCCAGAGGGACGTCTGCTTCAGGTGCTTCACCTCCTGCTTCTGGAGAATACCAGCTGCTGCTGCTCCGCCGCCACCGAGATCTTGCTCGCCGACAGGCTGCGCCGATGGCCTCTGCCCCCGCTGCCGCTGCCGTTGCTGGTGGGCGCGCACTGTAGGACGAGTGAGCTTCCGGAGGCCGTGCTCGGCCTCGGACAGCTCCTCCATGGCCCTGCACGGAGCGCGGCGGGTGGCGGCCACCTGCTTGTCCATCTTGCTCGCACTGGCGTCCATTTCCTTCCAGCTGGGCGCCGCCCGGCGAGGTGGCGGTCGCGGCCGGTGTCAGCGGGCTCAGCGGAAGGCGTCCTCAAGTCGTGGAGATATATGGTGGTGAGATTATATGGTGGTGGGTGAGAAGGTGAAGGTGCAGCTAGCTGCCTGTAGGTGTAGGTCTTTAAAAGATGTACTCACTCCGTCCCAAAAACGCTCCGTTTTTTTTTTTGTTTTCGTCTGTGATTTTTGGCCGGATTCAACAAAATCACGTGCAATATTTGTATCTTCAAAATAAATTTGTTAAAAACCAGATTCAAAGATCTTTCTAATGATACTAATTATGTATGATAAAATATTAATATTTTTATAAATATTAATATTTTTATATTAATGAATTTTTTAATAGGACGGAGAAAAGTCAAAGCCACAAAGTACTAGTGAAAGAGTTTTCAAGAAACTCTTCTTATTATATGACCGTGAAAAAAAGATAATAATGTAGTTTTAGTTAAGAAGAAGAAGAAGAAGAAGCTGTACTGTAGGGGATTAAGACAGAAGGTGGCGACAGTGATAGATGGAGGGTGAAGTGGAGAACGGGACCGTCGCCCACCTTTTGCTATCCAGGCTCGACACCTTGTCCTGTACAAAGCACAAAATCAATCAAAGGGAAAACGAGCTTTGCGACGATCCTGTAACCGGCGTAGTCGGCTACGGCCAGAACATGTACCCAAGCCCAAGCTGAATGCTTGGCGCTTTTTTATGCTCTCCTGTAACAGATTGAACTAGCCTCTCTGCCTTTCTTGCGAGGCCACGGTTATAAAAAGTTTAGGTGGGGAAACTCTCCCCGTTTGTTTTTAAAAAAACGAGCAAATATTAATCTTTTTTTCCCCAGCGTCGGTTACTAATGATCGAGGAATAAACTCCAATTAGTTAGCTATTACACTGTCGAAAAATTCTCCTTCCATATAGAAAAAAGTCATTTTTGAAAAAAGGTTTGGGTCAAATATTAGAATATAAATGGTGAATAACTTTTTAAGTCGTTGAGTTTGGAAATGAAAATCAAGTTAGTAGATTTGCCTTGAAAATACTTTCAAAAAAAAATATACATGTATTCTCTAATTATTACTTTTTATAGAAAGATAAGTTAAAATTTCTTTAGGTTTTAGATGCATTTAACGTCTTTTATGATGTGACAACATTATAAGCAACCTCGATCGGGCAATACTCCCTTGTTGTTCTTCAGGCCATGCGGGGAGAGTTGGCCAATCTCAATAAAAATTCTTTTAGGTTGCAAATTAACGTCTTTTTATGACGTGACAAACGTTTTCAAGAAGAGAAAAAATATATGTTTCATGTAGATGAAGCTTTGCTGTTTCAAAATTCTGGACGAGTCAAAAAAATGTGAAAACCATCATGAAAGAATCAATTTTCAACTTCACTGTTAGCTACCATCATGAAAGATTAATTTTTAATCTTCAGTTTTGATACCATTAGCTGCTGTGTCCATAAAGAGTGAGAGTGAGAGTAGGCGCTCGCATCGCATTTTGGTGGGTGGTAAACAAGGGAAGGTGGCGAGCATCATATCATCGTCATCTCTTCTTCTTGTTTGATTTTGACCTCAACCGGCCGCTCTTCAATTCATCGCCTGCGCTGCCTTTCCTATCGACATGCTCACCTCCAAATGGAAAAGGCCGGCCAGGCACACGTAACGTAGGAACACTCCACTAGTCCAACCTGCCGTCATCTCTATCTATCTAGAGTATCTGTTATGTGCCTCCAACTCCAATCCAATCTGAAAAAGAATATAATGTACTCTATATAGAAAGAAAAACTCTGAATCCATCGGGGATTTTATTTTTCTTGCGTCGTTTTCAGTCACGGCATTGACATCGATCAGATATCGGGGGTACGGTTACCTAACGGGTACCGTGACATGCCCAATTAGTGACTGGCTTCGTATAATATAATATAGGGGAGATAACCCATGATCAAACTCTATGCATGGGGATCAAGTCAACCATGCATCCAGCTGATGCCATAAACTAATAATCTCAGCTGGGTCAGCTATCATATCCAACGAATATACATATCTTATCATTGTTATCACAAGCTAGTAGGGCAGATCAGATCCGATTCGATGCATGGTGGTATTTGTCAACCGTAGCAGCAATAGCGTGCTTGCCAAAATGTCAACAAGATGCACATACTCTAGTAGCATATGATTTTCTTGTTGACTAGTCGTTGCTGTCCATGTAATAATATAGCCTTTTTGACCCATTTCTTGGTTTTGACCAATTTACTATATTAAAAGAGTACCGCCTAGTGCGCCACCGGCACCATGGATGATGCATGCATCATCCTCAATTCATCATCATGATGGCCACCACTGCGGCCTGCCTGCGAATGCAATATCAATGGATGGAATCAATCCCAGCAGCTAGCTTGTGCTGCACTGTGCACCTGTTGGCTGCTGCTGCTGACCTGAGCCTGAGGTACACATCAACCCTAAGTTTACATTGATTAGGGGTGATTTGAACCTCAAACAGCGCATCATCATAAGATTTCCAAGAACATAACATTAAATATAAGATCACACGAATGCATATATGCATGATGATGGATGATCAGAAGGGAGCCCGATTGGACCAAGGCGTTATTGTAATAGGACACCAATATTGTAAAAGATGATCATGCTCCATCCGTTCAAAAACAACATAGTTAGTTGTTTTAGTTTGCCTCTAAATCAGGCTTCTTTTATAACTTGGTAAGCAAGACTTGCTGTGCAGTTCTACTTATTCTAGTGGACTGATGATAAGCAAAAAGGAAGTCAACAGTGACCCCGACCGAATCAGATCAGGTAGCTGGTGGACCAAGCGCTGACCTGAGTGGGGGGCGAGGGCTGAGGACCATCACAAAAACAAGAACTTTAAGCCTTGCGTGGGCAGTACCCAAAGGGATACTATCCCCAGCTCACTTGAGCTGCTACAACCGAAGACTCTGATTGTCTCTGGTCTGAATCTGAATGCGATGAGATAACGGACGAGATGAGCAGCTGCGCGCGTGCACCTGTACTGAGTATGAGTAGCATGCACCGGCACCTCTTCCATCCTTGTTAATTCAATTCAAAAGTTGCTTTCTGAAGCCCAGCCCTTCTTTTCCAAAGCCAATCTCAGCTCCTGATCACATTTATTCAGAGTATATATCATCGAGGAGGCACCATCTCATCAACTAGCATGGAGCACGGTATGTATTGACCCACAGAACAAAACCACACAAAGCAAAAACCAAATAGAAGCACACATACCTTTACTCTCTTCTTATTGGTATTGAAGTCGATAAATCCTGATCGAGGCGCTGACCGACATATTGAGCGATGGGTTTTGTTGCCAGGAGGGAAACCAGAACTCCACATCATCTACAAACTGAAGCATGGAGAAATGATAGAAAAGAAACTATCAAATACGCATTAGAATTTCCATTACATCTAACAACTTATGGCCGAAAACATATTAGTAGCTTACAAAAGGGAAACCAACAAATTGCTACCCACCTACCCCAAATATAGGGCTCTCATATTCAAACTCGGATGTAATCATCTGTTTATCTACAATCACGGAAAAGTTGTCGGCTTCCTTCGCCTCGCGGACCCTGGTTCCAAACTAAAATATAAGATAATGCTGCAGAAAGTCATATAATTCCAAGGTACAGTACCAGTACAATGCTTTTATGTGATTCATCATGAATATATTTTCTTACTTAGCCAATTAGTTCTTTCATAGCGAGCTCCTCTTTTGGCTATGAGAGTTTACCCCTTGACCCATCCTTGGGATTGTAGTTCCTGTACAAAAAAAATAATGTTAACGTACTCTGCAAAACACAATATAACTTCTGCACTTCTGACAGTTGTTACAAAACCCATGTTTTTCATTTTTTTCCTTTTTCAGCAAGGGAACACTTGCTGACTAATGTAAATGCATTATTAGGTGCAAAAAAAAATTCAAAGGAACATCTGAAACTGCTTTCCTTTGGAGAAGAGAACTCACGAAGGTAACGGGCTTACTAGCAAGGGGAGCATAGTGGATTTTGAATCACTTGTTTCTACTTGATGTTGAAACACAGTTATTGGTTGCAGGGCACAGAGCAAAGGGGATGGAGGGCTCTTCTAGCGAACACCAAGGTAGCTTGGTTTGGTGCCACTGGAGCCAAGAGGGGTGAAGTGGAAACATAAGCACTTGTCAGAGAAGAGAAGAGAAGAGAAGAGTAGAGGAAAAAATAACAGATATTCATCATTTGCATTTGCATTGCATTCTCATTCCTCTGGGTCTACTGGTGTTCTTGGACCAATTAAGCCTGAAGACGCGGATGGCAGGTGAGGGTGAAGATGCATATAACAGCAGCCCAAGTCCCAAAATCATAGAAACTAGTGCATTGCATTGACTTGTGTTGTAAGTTCCAAATTTATCCTTCTCCTGGCTCTACCGTGAAATGAAGTGAACTAGGTGGGTGCAGTGAGTCTGTTTCCTAAAAAGAGGGTCCAGAAATAGTTTAACTGGATCCAGGGTGTGACTAGGGGTTTCAGGGAATGCAATGGGATGGAAATTCAAAATTAGTGTGAGTAATTTATTATGCATTGGTAGGCAGGGTGGCTCACTCATCGTAGATAGAATAGAAATGTGAATAGAAACAAAACAGTTGAAGCGCAACATGGTTCATGACCTGACTAAAAGAAAAAGAAACGAGCAGGGTACCTGAAGTGTTGATGGCGGCAAGCGCCGCGGCAAGCTCATCAGCTCCTGAGCACAAAAGTCTCTTTATGGGGAAACCAGCGTTTAAGAGGCAAACAATAACTGTCTTTCAGTCAATATATTATAAACTAGGATGAGGTACTCAAATTCTGATAAATACATGTAATTATAGAAGGTAAGCAAAATATTGGTGAAATTACATACAATGGTACTTTGACAAAATTACTTCATTCAAGTGAGTTGTGTGATCGATCTCATCCCTAGATCTCAATATGTAATATAAAAAAGAGGTTGGGTAACTATTTGAAACATCCTTGCATTAAATGAATCGCCTAACTCTAAACTGATCATACTACACAACACCTATTGTTCTTGAGTTCCAGCCCCCTTTTGTCAGTATTCAAGCACCAGCCTGCACTTCTTGTTTTTTTTTTGCACTTCCACTCCCTGTATGTGCAATTACTGAATGCTGTTCAAACATTTAGGTGGGCATAGGATGACATATCAACCAACCATTTCTATTTCAAGTTTTTTTTCAGCCCCATTCTCCTCTGGGCTCCTCGATGTCATGCTGCTCCTCGGCATCCGGTTCCACGAGTGCAAAATCTTAATGCCCTTCTTGTGTGTAAACTAATCCCAAATTTGTATGCGTTCTCATTGAGGTGCACTCAACCATTCGACATATTGGATGGAAATGTCATATGAACCACTGCATTCCCAGATTTGCTCTTGGGCACTCTGGCTTTTGAGGATCGGCGTACAGAGGCCATGTCATCCCATCTATTCCAGAGCCATACAGGTTTGACAGGAGGATGTACGGCTCACCATGGCGAGGCTCCAATTCGATGAGCTTCTTGGCAACCTCACCCAATCTCAACCTCACCATGCGTCTTGACAGCGCTAGCTAGTGCACCCCATAAGCCAGGGTGTGGTTCCACAGGCATGTTCTTGACGAAAAACAGGTCCTCCTGACACGACCATCCCGGCCAATCAAATCAACCATAAGGCCATAATGTTGTTGGACGCGGCATGGTATCGAAGAAGTCCTATCATACTGTCAAACAAGCTGGCGGGCCTCACCGACAAGACCATGGTGGGCGCAGGGCGACCAGCAACCCGGATGAAAGTTATGTCATTCGGCGGAACACCGCCATCTGCATCTTCCATAAGAGGGACAAGGCCTGTCTCGGGCGTGGCCATTCAGGGCGAGCGAGTGCAATCATGGCGTTCCAGGAGTAGACGTTTGGGCACGGGCATGGCGGGGCGAACACTGACGGGTCGGAGGATACCCCCACATTTGCCGCCGTACATGTCGATGATGGCGGAGGCAGGGATGACGCTCATCGCCCCTTTGAGCTCGTGCACGGCGGTACAGGAGCACCGGTCCTTGTGGAAACCGCCGGCGGATAGAGTGAGAGCACGCGGGCAAAGCAGAGCAGCAGGCGGGCTCGTTGGATTCGGGCACCGGACGGACCATGTCAGCAGGCCCCCAGCGCCTCACGCAGCGTCCCGACAGCACGAGGCCAATGTTTGAGCATTTGAGGTCCACGTGGCGGCGTTCCTGGAGGCCCCTGCAGGTCCCGCGCTTGGACAGCATCCCCGGCACGGGCGTAGGCGCCGAGCATGGCGTTCCAGGAACGACGTTCCGCTTCCGGGCATGGAGTCGAAGAAGCGCCTGGCCCGGTCCAGACTGTTGGCTTTCGCGTGTCCGGTGACCAGACGAGAATCCAGGTGACGAGGGAGGAGACGTCGACGAATGGATGCCTCGGCGAAGAGGCGGTCGGCGGAAGGGAATATCCATTGGCGGCGAATCAAAAGGAGACGGCATCGTGTGGTCGGCCCATACGTTTCCTCTTTATGGCCGAGGCGGAGGGCGAGCGAGTTGGAGGGTTTAACGTTGAGCTAATTTTTCTCAAGGTGGTGGTGTTGCGGGCGCATTATATGGAGGGAGAAGGAGAGGGAGATGTGGTCGGGTCGGAACCGGTGGAGCAGCATTAGGCGGAGGATAAAGGCGCAGGCGGAGAGGGTACTTGGGGCGGACCGGAGGAGGGAGTTGGCGGAGGCGCGGGAGCCCATATCTCCCACAATTGTGCGTGACGGCGGGGCGGCGATCTTGCTGAGCGGCGTGGCCACGGCGGCGAGCCAGGTGGAGGGCCGGGTCCCCCCATGGTGCGCCGGCGGATAGAGTGAGAGAGGTTTGGGGACAAAGCAGAGCAGCAGGCAGGGTTGTTGATTTCGCATCGGACGGCCAAAATACGTCCTCATTTTTGTACTGAGGTGCCTGCCTGTGTCAGGGCAGGGGCTACCAATGTTTGGGAATTTGAGGTAGTACCTTCGGCCGACTCTGGCGTGGCCCCTGCTGCTCCTGCTCTTGGTGTCGGCCTCGGCGGCGGCGGTGGGCGGCTTGGCCATCTTGACCCCCCGCTGCCGGTGCCGGTGCCGGTGCCGGGACCGGGACCGGGAGGCAGCAGGACACCAGCAGTTGCTTGGCCATCTGCTTCCCGCCTCCTGCACTTCCCTGCAGACGAGGAACAACAAGGGAGGGAGGAGAGGAGGACGAATGGATGGAAATCGATAGAGTCTCGTGGAAGTGGAATGGAATATCCATTGGGCCAAATCAAAAACAAATCATATCGTGTCGTGCCGGCCCATTCGCCTCCCGGCCGTCCGATGAGTGCACAAAGTTGGGTTTGAGGGGCTACCCGTCGCCGGTGCCACCAGCGTCCGCAACAAGCCTCCACCAGGGCCCTACTTTAGTTCACGAGAGCGAACCAAAAAAGAAATCTTTTACCTCATGTATGCTGTATTAAATAAATATAATGAATTAAAAACTAATTGTATATTTTGGTTTATAAAGTGCGCGGACAAATCTTTTTGAGCTCAATTGAGTCTATGGTTAGACAACAATGTACCAAATACAAATGAAAATTACTAACCATTTCACCAACTAAAGAGCCCACAGGTTAACGTTGTGAAAAGTTTTTGATAACCGCGGTGAAAGTGTTCCTGTCCTTTTCAGCTTTGAATGCTTTAATATTTTTATGTTCTCAAACTCCTCCTCACATCAGTGTCAAACTCCTCCTCACACTCTACTGACAGGAGCGGAGTGAGCACAATATGCGGCTGCAAAATGTCTGCACCAGGTGTTGAAGGGATCTGACTCATGCAGCAAGATGGAAAAAGGAAGTCCACCACCCAGTATTTGTAGAGGGACATTGACAACCGTACGTTTTTCTTCTTGGCCAAAAAGTGTGTTCCACACTCTTGGCTACCAAAAACTGGATATGAAATTGATCTACTTTGGGAATGTGAATTTTCTTGCTGCTACAGTATCTAGATTTTTAGCCCGTCGGGACAGACAGGCGGAATTGATCATCCATCTTCAGGGGCTACAATACAATCATCTGATTCTGAATACCATACCTCCATTTGCTAGATTTGGCAGAGGCGACCATCGACTTCTGCATAATCAGCTAGGTACATTGTCTGCATCCGCTAGGATCCAACAATTTTTCGGATATATAATCAGTTAGCAAGCCAGCCATCTGTTAGGATTAGGAATGCTCAGCGTCCTATGCAAGGCTTTTAATTTGTTTTTGTTGTTGCTTCGACTGCAAATTTTTTCAGTACATGTTTACTTACACCAATGCTGACAGGCAGCACAGGATATACAAGCGGTGGCGATCGATGAGCTATACTAGCGAGCCTCTGACGACTCCGCCGGCGCCGACACCTCCTTAACCTTGGTCGGCGGCGGCTCGACACGAGTGGTGCTGCTGGCCCCGGCAGCCCCCTGCCCGGGTCTGCGCCTTGTCTGCCTCGGCCGCCCAGTCCATGCACACGATGACCGTGACCAGCACCGCCAGGCTGACGGCGGCGCCCACCAGGAAGCCGGCCAGGAGTCCCTCGAGCCCGAGGCGGGCCTTGAAGCCGAGCGCGACGCCGACCGGCAGCGCCACCGCGTAGAATCCGCCCACGACGGCGTACATGCCCAGCAGCGGGCGCGCCGTGCCCCGCACGATGCCGCCGCACACGTTGAGCGGGAAGTTGACCACCTCCAGCAGCGCCATCACCTTCATGGCCCGCCCCACGCCGTCCCGCACCTCCGGGCTGCGGGTGTATATGCGCGCCCACGGCCGGCGCGCCGCCAGCATGAGCAGTCCCCCGGCGAGCCCCGCCGCCAAGCCGCCCGCGATCGACACCCTGGCGGCGCGGCGAGCCAGGGCGGCGTCCCCGGCGCCCAGCTCGTTGGACACGCGCACCGACGCGCTGACGGACAGCGACAGCATGGCCGCGAAGAGCAGGTAGTCGAAGTTGAGCGTGACGGCGACCACGCCCACCGTGCGGCGCGCGTCGGGGAGGCGGCCCGTGAGGAGCACCAGGATCTCGTAGGACCACCACTCGAGGCAGGTGTTGAGGCAGCAGGGGACGGCCAGACGGAGGAGCAGCAGCCAGGCGCCAGGGCTGCTGCTGCTTATTGGTTGCTGCTGCTGTGGCTTATTGCTGGTTGGCCTTCTCCACTCGTGGGCGACCACGTAGGCGGCGAGCATGAGCGCCAGGGCGAGGTCGCTGAGCCAGACGGCGGCGGCCACGCCCCGGACGCCCATCCTGGCGGACAGCGCCACGGTGAGCGGGATGTGGAGCGCCAGCGCCAGCGCGGCGGCGAACAGCGTGGGCAGCGTCACCTCCTGCGCGCTGAGGTAGGCCTTGAGCGGGCTGAGCACGGAGGTGACGGCGAGGTCCGGGAGGAGGCAGAGCACGTAGGTCCTGGCCGTGGCCGCGATGTCGGGCTGCTGGCCGAAGCGCAGCAGGACGGCGTCGACGCGCGTCCAGAGCAGCGCGACGGGGACGGAGGCGGCGAGGAGCATGAGCGTGGCCCTGAGCAGCGTGGAGCGCAGGAGGGCGACGTTGGCGGCGCCGTGCGCCTGCCCGCAGATGGGCTCCATGGCGCCGCAGAGGCCGGTGAGGACGGCGAAGCCGGTGACGTTGGCGAAGCTGTAGCCGAGACGTGCCGGCGGCCAGCTGGAGGTCGCCGAGGCGGCCCAGGAAGGCGGTGGTGACGGCCTGCTTGGCGAACCAGGTGAGATTCATGCCGATGAGCGGGAGCGCGATGCCGCGCTGCGCGCGCACCTCGGCCGCAACAGCGGCGGCGAGGCCATGCTGCTTCGGTGCGGCTGGTGCTGGCGGTGGTGTGGCCATGGCGGCGGCCAGAGGAAGGGATGATCGATATGATGACGAAGCAAATCAAAGGTGTGTGCGTGAGCAGAAGGAGTTTGTTGGGGTGTGTCTGTGTGTTACACAATACTCACTCTACTTATGGTGCCATGCCATGCCTATGGATCGCTCGTAACGGTTGTTTCAGTTTCCTGCTTAATTTCTTCTGCATGCCATGCCATTGCCATGCTAGAGATGGATTACAGCTACTTATTACATGGTGAATGGTCACGCTCGCGTGTCTGTCACGTACGTCGCATGCATGCCTTGTGGACGGGACACGCATATATGCATCTGATTCTACTCGATCACACTATACTTGGGAGGTTTAGCGTCCGGAGAATAGACCACTATACAACGGGCTCCTTTTTACTTTTCTTTGG
The DNA here is from genome assembly GCA_015847255.1 of Hyparrhenia diplandra. NCBI lineage: Eukaryota > Viridiplantae > Streptophyta > Magnoliopsida > Poales > Poaceae > Hyparrhenia > Hyparrhenia diplandra. The sequence continues at coordinate 85,967 of JADLZK010000995.1, forward strand.
AGTTCGATACTCGTAATATATACTCCCTCCGTTTTTAAAATAATTATCGACTACGCTTTCTTAAGATACATAATTAGTATAATTGGTCTGATTGTTTCTGGTAGACCACCTAGCGAGCTACAC